>PVKC010000399.1:0-60197 GCA_004027635.1 Crocidura indochinensis | reverse complement strand
GAGGACCACTGATTAGAAAATCTAAGAACTTCTAAAAATAACTACAGATTATTGTCCTCCTGTGGAAAGAAAAACACATATAATTAGATTTATGTGGTAAGTTGAAAATTATGGACTGAGTTATCACCTATGAGACATTTTTAATCTTAACATATATATGGATACTACTATAGATATTCTAAAATTATGTGGATTCATTTAAGTTTAAATATGGCTTGATAAATTTTGTATATTATTCTATGGAATGTCACAAAGTTAAAAACTTTCTTGTTATTCTATTGTAATATAATATTCAGTTACAATCATTTTAAAACATTATGCATTAAAACATTATACAAAAGTATTCTAAGACTTTGGTTTTAGCATATTTATCATACAAAGAACTTGAGTAATACTTCAAGGTACAGATTTTTAAGAATACTAAGGGTAAAGCAGAAAATTTTGAGAAAAATTTGTCCACATAACATTGTAGGAGACAAAATTCTGAACTGTAACATCTGGCCAATGATGTCTCATTGGGAGTAGAAAAATATTCACTCCTCTTTCTTTCACCAACAAAACCTTTAGCAATTAATTATCTTAGACTTTCTGGTAATGAGTTTGTTTGAAAATTTCAGAAAGAACTATTTGATTTTTATAATTTGGAATCTTAGAATGGTATGGAATGTTAGAGATGGTATGGTTTTGAATCCTATAAGATGAAACCCCGAAGTCAATTAAGAGAAATCAGTGTCATTTAGTGCCTTTTGTATGTTAGTCTACACAAAGAATGATTATGGTAACTCTCTTGGTAGAACCAGACCTCCAGAATGAAGAAATTAATGCATTAATGTAAAAGGTAGGTCATGATGAGAATAGAATTTGTGACATTCTCACTGATAGCATGTTCTTTAACCCTTTGAGTCACACATCTGCAGGCTAAGCCCTAGTCATGGAAAACCTTAATATGGGTCTAGTAATTCAAAGTTAGATGTCACTAGGCAGGAAGTAATTCACTCTTAATCAGAAGTATTTACAGAAAATAGTTAGCTGTGCCCAAACAGTTAACTCGGCCCAGAAATGCAAACCGTATCTTTTGTATGATTATATTAGGAGTGGAGAGAGTTATCAGGAAATACTGAGTGAATTATTTTCTGCCAGCATTTCTCTAGGCTATATCCCCATTATTTTAATGCTATCTTTAATTATCCCTAAATGCTTTATGCTTTTTAAAGCTATTTAACTATTATTAAATTCTAAGTTCAAATTTTTTTGTTGTCCTTCTGTTGTGAAAGAACAATTAAGTTTATGTGTTAATATGGTACCTTGTAACATTAGCAAATCTTTGTGTGTCTTAACTTAATGCTCCAAAGATACCCATTTTACCTCTGGTGTCATTATCTTGTTCATAATCCTTTCCACATCCTTTGTCATATACTATGTTTTGGGTAGATTATCAGAAAATTGGACTTTTTCTAGTGCAATAAAAATACCTTTTAATTGAGACATTTTGAAGCCATTTATGAGAATTAAGGAAACTTTGTGATTCTTGATTAATATAGGAATGAATGATTTTTTGAGTCACAGAGATAGTGAAGTTTATAAGGTGCTTGCCTTAAACCTGATATAAGTGTGGTCCCCAGTCACCACTTAAGAAATCCTTAGTCGTGACAGGAGTAACCTATGGTTAAGTGTTTAATAATGCCAAGTGTGGCCACAAACAAATTAAAACAAAACAAAACAAAAGAAGCAGGGATGTATTTCAGAGGTGATAATACATAAAGTAAACTTATGGACCTAATTTTAATTGAGTGAGGTAGGTGAGAAGGTAGATATATAGAGAATTTCAGGGTTGTTAAAGCTATAATTGATAAGTTACATGTATGGTTATGCAAACTCAGAATATAATACTGTTATGTCTTTGATCTGTTATGGATGGGAACCTCCAAGAAAAACTGGGTTTTAAGGGATCATGAATGTCACTCAGTTCAGACACTGGTTCATCATGTTCATCTTTGTGTATTGTTCTGAGAAAGTCGGAAAAAATTTCTCTAGTTAGTGAACATTATGCCTGACACTATCTCCTCAGTTTCTGAGATTAATGTCCCCTGCTTCATTTACAGGCCATATGATTCTTTTTCTGCATACTAAGCTAAAATGAAGATTTTTGCCAATTGTAGGAATTGTATAGTCAAATTGGATAGCAAATTTGGATTAACGTTAACACTGGTGCAAATGCCAATGAAGGGTGTCATAATGTACAAGACAGCTGCTAACAGTCCTAAGAAACATTCACATTAACCCAAAGAGATGGAGAATTTTATTTCCTTTCTTATCATTGGACAAATTGATCAGATGAAACATTAGGGAAACAATATCTCTAAAGGAAGATTTGAAAGAGCTAATATCTATATATTGGTTTTTGGGACACACCCAGTGATGCTCAGGGGTTACTCCTGGCTATTCGCTCAGAAGTCGCTCCTGGCAGGCACGGGGGACCATATGGGGAACCGGGGGATCGAACTGCGGTCCGTCCTAGGTTAGCACAGGCAAGGCAGGCACCTTACCTCCAGCGCCACCGCCTGGTCCCCGAAAGAGCTGATATTAAGAGAACAGTATAAGATTCTTCCTACTGTGATTCCCTGTCCCTTTCAGGATATTTGAAATTCTTCCCAGTCATCTAGCAACATTCTTCAGAATGGAACACTTGCAGAGTTACTGTGACTGGTTCTGTTGCAAAGCAAAAGGGTATTTTCAATGATTGGACAAAGCTGAAGGACCTCTGTTCTGCTGAGCTTTTCATGGACTGATTTCTGAAACTATTTTGATTCACTTAAAAAGATGACCACTTTATTTCGACCAAATATTGAAATTATTTTGTGAGATAAGTTAGAAGAAAATCTAAAGCAATAAAGAAAAGATCTGGAAAGTAGAACTTTTAGATGCTGTGAGAAAAATTGTTTAAAACAGGAGCTCCCACCCTCTTTCTTCTTCTTTTGTTTTCTTTTTATTTTTTAACAGAACCACAGAACATGGATCATTTTGTCTGCCTTATATTTCTATGTCTTCTTACAAATTGAAAAAAAAAAAGATGGTACCAGGGGCAAGGCAGTCTCATGAGCATTGAGTAAAAATAAAAAATATGCCCAACCCAATATCAATTACAATAGATTTAAAAGACCTAACTACAACAAGCTACACACAAAAGGGATTTGTTACACTAGCAGTCCAGGGAATAACAGTGGAGGTATGGGATGCATTATGGAAAGAGTGGCGGAGGGAAGTCAACACTGGTGGTGGGAATTGCCCTAATTCACTCTTACTGTATCTTAAATATAACTGTGAAAGACTTGTTAAAAAACATTTACAGTGACTAATTAAGAACATTAAATAAAAAAGTACATTTAACACTATTTTAAATTAACAGAAAAGTCATGAGAAAGGTCAAGATTTTCTAGAAGGGACTGGAGAGATAGTCCAGAGGGTAAGGCACTGTCTTTGCACCTTTCCAACTTGGTTTGTTCCCAGGATCTCACATATTTTCTGAACACCACAAGGAGTAATCCCCATGTTCAGAATCAAAAGTCATTCCAGAGTATCACCAGCTGTGACCCAAAAATAAAAAGATAAAGTTCTTACATATTGGGTCCAGAGAGATAGCACAGTGGCGTTTGCCTTGCAAGCAGCCAATCCAGGACCAAAGGTGTTTGGTTTGAATCCTGGTGTCCCATATGGTCCCTGTGCCTGCCAGGAGCTATTTCTGAGCAGACAGCCAGGAGCACTTGAGGTGTTGTCCAAAACCCCCCCCAAAAAAAAATTCTTACATATTCTATTCCCAGTTTCCCTTTTAGAAATATCTGATCTATATTGTGTATTTTCTGCAATTAGTGGGTTCTATTGATATTGATGCATTGTTATTAAATAAAGTCTACTTATGTTTCCCCGTCATTTATTTAAAAAAATAGCTGTTAAGATGGCAGGCTGGGGTGAGGGAGTATAGAAGGGAATCTGACAACATTGCTGGAAAGGAGTTGACACTGATGGTGATCTCAGTGCTGAAACACTGTATGTCTAAAACCCAACTACCAATAATTTTGTAAATCACATTGCTTTAATAAAATAAATTAAAATCTCAAAAAAAAGCAATAGCTAAAGCAATGATTGTAATTTACTTAACCTATCAAAATGTCATGAGATGCCCTCATATTAGCATGTCCTAAATACAATAGATAAAAGTCACAGAATAGAGACCAAGTGTTAGAGAAAGTTTCTTTCAGAATAGACCAGCTGTAATTTTTCTGAGGATGTGGCATCACATTGATTATTTGGTATTTTGGTATGACAAATTTGAGTATGCAAATGAAAAAGATAAGGAAATTGTTAGGAGGGAAATATAATATGCTTTATAGAGAGACTACTAAAAAAAGCAATAATGTGAAGTAATTTAACAAAATTCAAAGGTTTCAGATCACTTGAAATCCTAAAAGAGCAGATGGCAAGTATAGTTCAATTTAGACAAACATATAAAACAATCAAATCAAACAAATAAACCCATAGCATTAGAGAAAAGGCAGAGAAGGCTGTGAAGTACATAATAGGCTAATCAAACAGTATGTCAACCAGTATGTCAAAGTCTTTGAAATCTTAACTATCTTTACAGAGCATAGAAATATCATTCTTAGATGATAGTCAGAATGAAGATGATAACCAGCATTATATAGGTGTGCCATCTTACTTAGTAAAATTAACACTTTAGCATTTTATCTAAGTATCAAAATATCAGGAGAGATATTTTTTTTTCCCAAGGAGAAAGGGATTGGACTGTAAAATAACAGTTTCTTATACTGAAGATCTAAGTGACAGGAAGTTCATTTATATTCCTATGGTCAAATTGGCTGAACAAGTATGCCGTGTCCCATATGCTTTTTTGGATATTGATAAATTCTCTTCATAGGGCAAGCTGAAGTGTAATTCTTGCTTCTTTTCTATTAAACATCCTTGGGACATTCTTCTTATTCCCACAGTTTACTCATACAAACAAAGTTGGTTCTTCCATAGAAATTTTTGATACATTATTAACTTGATAATACCAATGGGTCTTCCTTTTTTCTTAATAATTAATCTCACAAAGATGTATTACTGAAATTTAAATGTTTCCTTTAAGGGTACAATATTTCCATACCATCAAAGTCTAATTAACATTAACATCAAAGTGCTAAATTTCCTCCACTAAAGTCTGGAAGACTTCTCTCTATCTTCTCCTTGTCTGTTGAAAACTTCAGCTCTGTAGTTTATTTTCATTATATGTTCTCCCTAATCTTCATGTATAGCATATAGGCATGAGATTGTTCAGTATTTATCTTTCTCCCTCTGAGTTATTTTGCTTATCACTTTCCCTCATGTTGTATACAATTCTTGAAATAAAATATATGAAACATATGGTTTTTTTTGGCAAACTCTTGGCACTTGAAAACACATCACATATTTTTTATTAACACAGTCATTTTTGGGAATGGATTGTGGTCTCGACCTAAATTTTTCCTATCAGGAATATCTTGAATCAAGATAGTTAGGGGTAATATACAGTAAGATAAAACTTAGAGGTATGGATAATTTTAAATATAAAACCTAACATGGATATTTAAAAGTGTAACAGGACTAAAGCGAGAGGATAAGATGTAAAGCACTAAGGCACTTGCCTTGAAATGAGTCACAGTTTAATCCTCAATACCGAATGATTTCTGAACATCTCTAGAGGTCATTCTTGAACACAGAGAAGGAATAGCTCTGAGTACTGCTGGGCATGGTCCTAGTTTCCACCACTCAAAAAAATATAATAGACCCCTGTAGCAACATATTATACATGCTTATAATGGACTCTATACTAAAGCTGAGAAGTTAAACTTGATTATCTCATTTCTTCCGTAAGAATTTAATTGCCACAAGAATCATTTCCAAGTTAAGAAGAGAATTGACTTTTTAAACTTTAAAGTGAACACCTATGATTTGACTTTTTCCCATAAAAGAACTACAGATTTTCATAATGAAACCATAAACTTAAACATATTTCACTCCGCTTTATGTTTTATCCATCTGCCTATGAAAATATTCTAGCTAGATGTTAGGTATTCTAGCTAATATCTAACATGCATACTATAAACAATTTTAAACAAATCATATTGAAATAGAAACACTTAGATATGTTTTCTAATTTATTCTTGTCAAATACAAATGAGAAATGGTAACAAATAATAAATTCAAAATTATGAACTTTAAGTATATTTGGAATTCTTAAAGATAAGTTACATAATTATTAAAATAGATAAACTTAGCTTAATTTTTAGCAATTTTTTTTAATTTTAGTTGACAAGTTGACCCAAATAAACCTTGATTTCTCCATTAAAAGGACTGTACCTTCAAAAAAGGCAGATTTCCTGTCATTTTATTTTTTTTATTGTTGGCCAGAATATTGCTTGCAGAAACTCCCGAGCATCCCAAGGCGTGAACCAAAAACAAGAAAGAAATGAAAGAAGGAAAGAAAAGAAAAGAAAAAAAGGAAAAGAAGGAAAGGGAAGGGAAGGAAATAATGAAAAAGAAAGAAGATATAAAGAGAAAGATAATAGAGACAAAAAGGACAGAAAGAAGAAAAAAGAAAGAAGAAAGAGAAGGAAAAAGGCAGAAATACAAAAAGAAAGAAAGAAGAAAAGGAGGAAAGGAAAAAAGGCAGATCTACAAAAAGAAAGGAAGAAAGGAAGAAAAAGAAAAGAAAAAAGAGAAAAAAACAAGGAAAGAAAGGAAGGAAGGAAAGGAACAAGAAAGAAAAAGAAATTTAGATCATGCTAAATATTACAAAAGATCACAATGGGCGGGAATGACAGAAAAGTTTTAGGGCCTTTTTGCCTGTAAACACATACAGGTTTAATCCCCGGCACTGCTGGGTGTGTGTGGCCTAAAATAAAAACAAAAAACAAAAAAAACAAAACATAAAGATAAATCAACTGTCACTGAATTTGTAAAGCAACAGACAGTTATGTTTAGAAGTAAAATTAAAATATGAGAGTTTATAGCATGGAATTTATAAAGGAACAGATTTCACACATGGGATTTGATTCTTTTTGCATGTCTTGCTTTGCACCTCCTTTAAACATAATAAAAGTAAATTCTTTAGTACATAACATTGGCAGGAATTCTTAGTAGTTATAAAAAAACAAACTTTTGCTAGTTCCTTTTTTTATTGCCTAGGTCAAAGTAAATTTGGCATCAACAGCAAATTATGTTTCGGAAACAAAGCCTTCACTTTTTTGTTGGTTGGTGTGGAAGGTCATATGTGCTGCTGGGGATAGAACCAAGTTGGCCACGTGTAAGACAAGCACCCCATCTGCCATATTGTTTTTTGGATCCGTTGACTTTGCTTTGTATTTAATCATATCTCTATTGACTATTAAAGAACACTATCTCGTGGCCGGGCGGTGGCGCTAAAGGTAAGGTGCCTGCCTTGCCTGCGCTAGCTTTGGATGGACCGCGGTTCGATCCACCGGTGCCCCATACCTGAGCACATAGCCAGGTAACCCCTGAGCGTCACGGGGTGTGGCCCCAAAAAAACAAAAGCAAACAAACAAACAAAAGAACATACTTTCTCATATTCTATAAAGGAATTCTGCTGCTAATAGCTGTTCAGGTAAAGACTGGATTTCTGATTTCATTGGAATTATTTGAATTTAATTTCACTAACCAATGCGACTAGAAGAAAAAGTGATGTTTCCATTTATGAGTCTTAAAATCTGGAGCATAAGAGTTGTTTCTATTTTCCCCTTACCAGGAACAATATCCTTTCTCAGATTAAGTCAGGAAGATAATGACAAGTTAGATGAATTTGGAGATCACAAAATAAGGAACCTGAAACTCTTAAATGTTCTTCCAGTGAGAACTGCCTGTGAACTCTAAGAAAACCAGCAAATAATAATAAGAAATCGTTAGGGGTCAGAGAGATAGCACAGCAGATTAGGTTCTTTCCTACCCATGTTCAGCCCTGGTTTTATCCGCAGCACGACATATGGTCCTCTGAGCCCACCTGCAGTGATCTCTAAATGCAGATCCCAGAGTAAATCCTGAGCACAGTCAAGTGTGACTCCCTCCCAAATTACATACTGGTTAATATAGTGATAGGGATAATAGCAATTTGTTATACTAGGGGGTAGCTGAAGGGGTAATAGGTTTCTTTAAATAGTGTACCCCAAATATCTCTCTGAATAAAATATATGATATGGAGATCTGGATTGTAAGTAGAAGGCAGGCTTTGGAGAGCCAGGAAAAGAATGTTTTAGACAGAGAGAGTAATAGTTATTAATGCCTTCAGGAGACTTATTTAATCTTAGGTGTTGAACTTGTTTCCTTATTTAAATATATACTCATAGGTGGATACAGTGCTATGAAAAGAAGTGTCCAGAAATTCTTTATATAGAGAGAGGGTTTTAGTTAAATGATCAGAACTTGTATTTATTATTTTAGTTTTAAGGCCCATATGAATTTTGCATACAGAATTATTACTGTTGGCAAAGCATGAATTCAAACAAGGGTCATAATAACAATGGTTTATTTTCTATGTAGAATTTAGTAAGCATTAAATATAATTTTCTGCTGTTAGGCAGGTACCATTAAACTGTAACTACTTTTCTCTAATAACTTCTTAGTTTTTATTTAACTCATTAAATAAAAAAAAAAGAATAAAAGAGGGGAAGGCATGAGCTATAGCATGGCAGGGAGGGCATTTGACTTGCCTTGCATGTGGCCAACCCAGGTTTGATCCTCGGCATCTCAAATGGTCTTGGAGCCCGCCAGCAGTAATTTCTGAGCACAGTGCCAGGAGTAATCCCAGTGCCACTGGGACCAAAGTATACAACTTTGGTGTGGGACCAAAGTACAACAACAACAGCAACAATAGAAAAACAAAGGTTTGAATATTTGAATAATAAATTATTGAAGAGGTCTAATGTTTAGGTAAATAATTTAGTAATAATTCATATAATTTAATAAAAGAGGATGCTTTGTAAAAGAAGGAAAGTCCTTATGATTAATGAACATTAAGAATTGTTGAAAGGGGCCAGCGAGGTGGCGCTAGAGGTAAGGTGTCTGCCTTGCAAGCACTAGCCAAGGAAGGACAGCGCTTCGATCCCCTGACGTCCCATATGGTCCCCGCAAGTTAGGGGCAATTTCTGAGCACTTAGTCAGGAGTAACCCCTGAGCATCAAATGGGTGTGGCCAAAAAACCAAGGGAAAAAAAGAATTGTTGAAAGAATACTAGGAAATGAATGCATATAAATATATATCTTAATTTTGGGCCACCCCCAGCGGCACTCTTGGGCCACTTCTGACTCTGCTCAGAAGTTATTCCTGGCAGGCTTGTGGAACCATATAAAATGCCAGGAATAGAACAAATGCCTTACCTGCTGGGCTATCACTCTGGCCTAGATATTAATTATTTTCTGTAAAAATATCCCCAAATCTGAACCTAAAGACCTCTGAGCATAAACTCATTAAAATATCACAAGAAATGTAATCAGTATCTTGTAGAAACTAGTAAGAGTAATTTCACTGCTGAGTAGAGTATCTGTGACCTGGAAAACAATTTGAGGATTTGAAAAAAAAAAAAGAAAGACTCGCAACATTTCTTTTAATAAGTTCAAGTAAATTGAAAATAAAATATGCAATATGGCTCTTGCTTTACCTCTATATCCCATCTGCAATGCATGAAAAATTCAAAACGATATTTGTAATAATACAACATGAGCCAGTCTATGAAATTTAATGTCCCAAAGAAGATTCAGCATGCCTGAACAAGAATACAATGAAGAAAAATTTACTATAATTATAAAACTTATGACCATTAAGTTATTTTTGTTGTATATACTTGCTCTGGCTTTTTGTAAACCTTTAAAAAAGCAGTCCCTGAAAAATAATTTTCTGGGAAATGATTGAGATAACCAGAGATAAGGAATTAAAATGAATTATTTGGCAGCCACTGTATAGTGACATTATATTCAAATCTGCTGTAGAAATTGCATCTGCACTGTAAGCACTTAGAAAACACTTTGTCAAATGATCAACATCTATTTCCAAAAGTGTAGTTATGGATAATATGCATAGTTACAAATCATCATAGTCTTCCCTCAAGCATCAATCCAAGGAGAAATATTCAGACAAATAAATACCTTTTTAATAAGTCAAGTTCCAGCTGTGAATTTCAAGGCAATCATAAGAGATAAACAGAAAGACTCCAGAAATCATACAAAATAAATAAGTATTATAAAACTGGAAAATTTCAGAATTCTAAATCCTCAGGAATCCACAGGATGTCCACAAAAGTATTTAGAAGGCAAGACTTTTAAAGCTAACATAAAATCGGACTCATTATCTTTCTGTAATTTATTATTTCCTCATAAGAATTCTAAATAGAGGGTAGCTAGAATAGCTGAATTAATCTAAACTTCTTTTCCATCAAAAGTTCATTACAAGCGCCCTTGGCTCTGTTCTTCATCCTTGCACATCTCTCCTGCATGACTTCAAAGAGAACTTTCTACACAGGAGATAGGAAAGGGAGGCAAGGGGATGTGAACAGGGCCACCTCTATTAAAAGAGAGGCTTAATTAAGTACATATTTGAAGAGTGTCTTTGACATGAAAAAGCAGTAAGAAAATTCAGTACTATTAACACTGAAGGAAAAGTGCCTGGTCCTGGGAGCAAAGCCTTATAAGAGATTAAGAAAAAAAGTTTAGATTCTCCTCTAGGCAAGCATTTTTTCAGTGGGGTACTTTATTGATCTGTCATCCTAAGAGAATCTATAAATCTAGCTTCTGCATATTGATTCCTGGTTAGTATGGAAGAAAGTGTAAAAGATACATCCTTTTTAAATCTAAATAAAGATCACAGCATTTGTGCATTGAAAGTGCACAGAACTTTGCAATTGAATGTGTAATAAAAATTTAAAAGTGAGAGAAAATATTTTCACAAGAAATGGACAATCTGTATTTTCACTTGTTAATAAAATTGTATTGCATAATTTGGTATATAAAAATGATAAATATAATAGACATATAAATTATGAAGTGGGGCTGGAGCCATAGTAAATTTGATAGACTTTTGCTTTGCACATGGCCAACCCTAGGTTAGATACTCAACATCCCATATGGGTCCTCCGAGCCTGCCAGGAATGATTTCTGAGTTCAAAACCTGGAGTAACTCCTGATTGCTGCTGGGTGTGGCCCCAAAACAAAAAATAAAATTCTGAAGCAAGTTGGCAGATTAAAATCAACCTCAAATATAAATAATTGATTAGATTTCTAATACCTGAGTGAAAGGACTAAAAGAGAAAATAAAGTAAGAACATAATATTTGTGCATGTTGCCTCAATAGTTGTTTCTGAAAGTCAAGGAGATAATACAGAACCTAAGGTACATGCCGTGCATGCTGCTAATTTAACTAATTTAGCTAATTTAAATGCTACTGATTTAATTCTTAGCATCATATGGTCTCCTAAACATTACAGGATACAGCCCTGGAGCAACATTTTGGTGGCTCTATAGGCACCTAAAACAGTCATGGTGGTGACAGGTAATTCCTGGCACCTCTGGGCATTCCATCCTCAAGAATTTATACTGAACAATTGTTGGATTAACTGAGAATCACCAAGATTGGCCCTGGAACTCCTGAGTTCCAATGTGGAAACACCACACATACACTCACATCAATAAAAGAATTGATTCTGGACTTTAACTCCCCCCCAGTGTGTCAAATGATATCTAAGATGAAGAATGAGAATATATGCCCTTTCCTGAAAGCAAGGAATTTATTTCACTGAATATATACTACATCCAGGCAGTTCTAGGACTTGGGATATGTATGCATAATTCAAAGGACCCTCTTGTCTGTTATCAAACAAAGGACATGACATGCTTCAGAGGAAAGTGATGGAACTTAGAGATAATAGGGTCCAGAAAAAGACATTTTATCTGAGAATAGCTGGATTTTATCAGTTAAGGACAACTATTCTTGTTTTTCCCCAAGACCAGCTATAGATAATGAGTGGAACAAACATAAAGCTAATTTAAAACTCTGTTCAGCAGAATTTCTCGTATAGAAACTGCATTCTGTTTTAATATGAAATGAATTCAAGAAGGATTTAAGATGCAGAAGCAGCAGACATTACATGGGGGGAAAAAAGGGCACAGGACAGTCAAGGGTGTTGATGCAATAGGAAGCTAGTCTCCAAAAAGTCTATAAATAGTTGAGTGGATAAAGAATTAAATACACCATGGAGTACTACTCAGTTTTAAGAAAAGATATGTAGCTTTCTTCAACTTGGATTGAATTGGAATGCATTAAGCTAATTGAATTGAGTTAAAGAAATAAAACATCAAATAGCATATGATTTTGTTCATATGATGAATAAAAAGAAAGTAAAGGATTAGATATTCCCTAAGTGGAAGAAAATCCTGATAGAACTAGGAAGTGAGGAAGCCTCAGGGGCAGAATAGTAGAATAATGGTAGACAGATCTTGGCACACTGGGGAAGGAATTGATATGCCAGTAATGCACTATAAAGTACTTTGGAAGCTATTTTAAACTATAATACCTTAAAAAAACTTTAAAAAGTCTATGAAAGTTAAATATCCATCAGGGAAACTTCTTTCATTTGTGATAATACTTCTCCAAGTAAGAGATTTCTTGTTCATTTTGACCTCCACTTCTTTTATTTAATTTATTGGGTACAGATTCACTCTTGTCAATGCTCAGGAATTACTCCTTGAGCATAAATAAAGTTTTACTTTAGTTAGTTAGTTATGATTAGTCAGTGGTGGTACTCATCTGTGTTTAAGACTTACTCCTAATTAAATCCTTGGCTGAACTTAGGAATTACTTTTGATCTATTTAGAAACAATATGTAATACTGGGGAGCATACAGAAGGCAAATGCTGTACCCAATGTACTATCACTCTAGTCCCTTCTTTTATTTTATTTTATATTAATTCTGTGAATTTTTAAATTAAAATTAACTAGCCCATCTGTTTGATCCTGAACATTTATTTCTTAGAAAAAGTTTAAACACTGCCTCAATTTCTGTACTATTTTTATGGTTTTCTGTTTGGGGCTTCAAGAGCAACACAGTCTTATAAAAGTTGGTATCACATTAGTTTTTATTTGAATTTCCTTTGAATTAAGGTCATTGAGCATATTTTCCAATACCTGTTGAATTATTTGTATACATTCTTTTCATATGATATCAAACTTTCTTTAAATACTGTGGTTTACAAAATTATTCAGTATATAGATGCTTTAGGCATTCAATGTTCCAAAACCAATACCACCACTTTGACCTTCCCTCCACCATTTACTCCAGTTTCCCACTCTACAATAAGCCTGCCCTCTTGACCAATACTCAGTGATTTTGTATTACATTTTAAAAAGGTAAGTAGAATTATCAAGACATAGTTCAGGAGTCGGAGAGATAACATGGAGGTAAGGCACTTGCCTTGCATGCAGAAGGTTGGTGTTTCTAGTCCCAGTATCCCATCTGGTCCTTTGAGCCTGCCAAGAGCCATTTCTGAGCATAGAGCCAGGAGTAACCCATAAGCGCTGCCGGGTGTGACCCCAAAACAAACAAGCAAAGAAAAAAACCCCAAAACATAGTTCAGTAAAAAAAATTATGAAAATAGTTAAATCTCACAATGGTGTCATTAAAATCATTGTCTGAGGAGTGACTGGGTTGTATTTTTTGCTAGTTGAGATTTCTGCACTACTGTTTTGGCTCATTAGGCTTAGTTGATTTCCATGCTACTCTTCTATTTAATTTTCTGTGTGTAGCTGTCAATATTGTGTAATTTGGGAGTGTTGCATGGCCATGCATGTGGCTGGGAACTCCTAGATCTTATAGAACTATGATGATTTTTAGCCTGTCTACTTGACAAGAATACCCTAGAATTTTCAAGCTGAAGACCAGTACACTTGTGACCTTCATTTGTTTGGCACCTCTTCTGAAATTAGTCTTGAAGCTGTGAAACTGTGCTATTTTATGGCAGCTGCTATAGGGTGGGGTGAGAGTGCCGTTGTGGAGCTTTCATTGCCAAGGTGGAGATTTTGGCCCATCTTCCCACAAAAAGATCCCCAATTTTCAGCAAGAATATCCCTATATCGTTGAAGTTTATAGGCTTGATTTGGCTTCTCTTCTGAGATAAGTTATAGCTTCGAAGCTGTGCCTTTTCAATGGAGGCAGCTGCAGGATGTGGATGTGGCTGCTGGAGCTTCAGGCAGTATAAGACAGGTATGAGGGATTGCCTCGACTCCATGGTTTCCAGAGTTTTCAGTCCAAATACTGAATATATATACTTTTGACAAGTTTCTTTCATTTGGTAAATGTATATACATATACAAGAATATAAGATAATAAAAATGAGACAGAAAGATACATTTCCTCTAACTCTCTCTTGATGTTGATGAGCCTATAGTGATGCACTACTAAATTAAGGTTTTGATAACTAGGGACCATAAAGCTCTACTATATTTTTTATTTTTTGGGGGGTGACTCAGCTATATTCAGATCTAACTTCTAGCTCTGAGCTCAGAGTTCACTACTGCTGGTAGTGAAACACCCTATGTGCTTAACTGTTGTTCAAGACTCAAACTGTCTTCTTTTTGTGTGATTTGAGTTGATTGTATTTCTTGATTCAATTTGGACAGTAGCACTTTGATTCTATTAATAATTGCCTTAAAAAACTGAAAAAACATTTCTCACATAAAAAAAAAGATCAGGTGTGGGGAGGTACCATGCAGAGCATAAACAGAACCCTTGTTGACCAAGTTTAATACAAGCATCTTACATGTTATATTGTTTCTCTGGTTTCTAAGATGTGTTGTTTCTGATATAAGACTTAGTTTATGACATAATTAATTGTGTACCATTCATATATTTAAAAATGATGAGAAAATCTGATATTTTCAAGAGCTTCACCCAGTATCAGGTGAAATCTACCCCCCAAAAGAAACAAAAATGTAGACGAAATAACTTTCAAGTTTTATTTTATTTTCCTCTTATTTTATATTTAATAAATAATGTTGCATGGTCTTAAACTCAGGTTCTTTTTTGCTTTCCAAAAATGCTACAGTAAGAGGCAACTAATTGTCAAGGCTCATAACCATTATTTTGATATATAGTCACATTAGTAACCACTGAGCACTAAATAATTTTCATTATTTTGAGGGTCTTTGGCCTCCCAAGTAGCTTTCAATAGTGGTTTTCTGTCATTGGGCAAAAGTTCAGCACAAGGGAACAATGATGTGGGTGTGATACTGCTCTGGTCTTCAGTGTTGAATATATTTGAGCCACTCTGCAATTCTGAGGCTTACAGTTCAACAAGTTTAGTGCTGCAGAGTTAGTGCTGCACATCGTTTTGCTCAGGGGATAACATGGTGCCAGGAAAAGAATCTGAGCCTTCTTCTTGCTAGGAATTGCTTTAATAATTGTACTGCTTCTTAGCACCGACTTTATTATTCCTTAAAGTAAAATTAAAATGTAGAATATTAAGATCAAGTAGTTTATCAAAAAAGTTTCTTTAATCTTCATTTGTATGTTTAAAGATTTTGGTCCATAAATGACCTATTTATCATTGTGTCTGGAAGATGAAGCCTTATTCAAAATTAGGTGAATAATTCAAAGTTGTATCAAAAGAAAAAACAATGTAAACTTTGATCAGCTTTCTAAAAATAGAGACTTTTTAGCATACAGTTAATTTCTCTTTTATTTTTTGGGGGGAAGGCACATCTGGGAATAGTTAGGAATTACAATGTTGGATCTTATGACACCCTGACAACCTAGGAACAACAATAGTCTGCTTTAAGGGCAGAATTCTCTGCAATGCTACCTAATGGTGAGATGAAACCAGCAGATGCCACATACCACCCGAACCTCGACATAGGACCTGTACAGAAGCCAGGATCTATAACTACAGAAACCTGACAGCAACAACTGTGACAGTAAAGAGCTCTTTCTGGGACCACAGAGAATGTCTAACATAGCATGCCTAGAGCCTGAGTTGGTCTTATGCCAAAATATTTCAGGGGTAAGGTCTCCCTATTTTTAGACCAAAGGTTTTTCCTTCCAATTTCTTCCATATTTTGCTGTGCTTATGCAAACAACAATAACTACCACAAACACATATCATTTTTTAGTGTTATCTCTTTTTTTTAGATAAAAGAAAGACCATTATCAACCTGCTATTGTATTAATGACTTTATTGGTTATA
Organism: Crocidura indochinensis; assembly: GCA_004027635.1. Lineage (NCBI taxonomy): Eukaryota > Metazoa > Chordata > Mammalia > Eulipotyphla > Soricidae > Crocidura > Crocidura indochinensis. The sequence continues at coordinate 43,926 of PVKC010000399.1, read as the reverse complement.
CAATTTTTTACAAATATAACAGCTAATGAACTCTCCTTTTTCTAATTCTTTTTGTTTAGACTTTCTAACTTCTTTCCATTTTTTCAATAACTTCACTTTCTGTAACCCTGAAACAAATGTGTTATGATTAGTTATGTCAACTATGTGATATATTGTTGTTAACAATATATTTTATTTAAATAAATACATTTATTATATAAAAGATTGTCTTAGAAGAAAAAAGGGAACATTTAATAAAAATATCTAAATGCTTATAAATTCAACCATATAATATTGCTGGTAAGCTCTTCAGTCAACTAAAATTCCCTATCAGATTTTGTTAAAGATTGTCCTCTTTTTATTTTATTTTTTTGGTTGCTCTGCTACACCTAGTGGTGTTCAGGGGTTACTCCTGGCTCTTTGCTAAGGCATCACTCCTACCTGGCTCAGGGAATCATATAGGACACTTTAGTTTGAGCTCTAGTTGGCCATGTACAAGGCAAACACCCTAGCTGCTGAACTGTCATTCCAGACCCAGATTATCTTTATTTGTGTGGTTTGAGTTGATTGTTGTTGTTGGATTCAATTTAAACAGTAGCATTTTGATTCTATTAACTAGCTGCCTTTAAAAACTAAATAGACATTATTCACATAAAATATTGTCATGCAGGTTGTCAACATGCACATAAAATATTCTTATCACTTATTAGAGGGATATGCAAATTAAAATGGCACTGAGGTATATATCTAAAATATAGCAGAAAAAATATTGAAAAGTTTTACTAGTATAGATGGGCCATTGTCTGTTTTTATGTATTGGGGAACATTTCTGACAGAAAAACACTATAACATGAAGGCACAAGCAGCTTTAGATCTTTCAGAAATCATAGTTCGTGCACAGAAAAAATGAGAATATATATCAACAGCCACATGAAAATAAGGTTTCTTTGGAATAACACTCAACTCAACATGACTAATATCCGTTAGCCATAATACATTTGTCAGTAGACCTCAGGGGTTGGTCCCAGCTACATATGTTATGCAAAGATGTGAAAATGGTACATTTGTCATGAATCTTTTGGTCTTGCACCCATGGAATATGATAGTTCAAATACAAGCAGCAGACATTTATATGGAGTGTTGCATGTTCTTCTGTAGGAGACTTCAATATTGGTATGGCTAATGGTCAGCAGTTTTATTTCTTTAAGCAATTGGCCCTTGGAAAACAGGATGGGCTCTTATGTGAGTGATGAAGATTGACTCAGAAAGCTTTTGCAGAAGAACTTTTAATTGCTGAAGGAATTCCTGAACCAGGTGGTTATGGACTTTTAGGGAAGCAGTGACAACCTCAGGGAAAAGGCCAACCACAAAGGCAGTGTCACTTACTTTGTTGCATGGCTCTAAAACATGTAATAAAACATTTAAATAGTAAGTAATTTAAAGTAGCAAGTTCCACTTGTTGAGAGGACATGTAATTTTAGACACTGTTGTGGTCAGTGTTGGGCCTATCAATAGGGGAGGAACGGATAATTGAAGAAATTACAAAATGTGTCCTTCTGAAAATTCCCAGACCTTTACAGCAGAATAATGGGAGAAAACTTCTCCTGAAAATTCAGAAACAAATCATTGAAGGGGCTCACTAAGATGTAGATTGCGTTCTACTTTCTTTTTTGAAATTGGCAACACTATTATTTCAGGATCAAAACCTAACAAAAAAAAAAAACACTCAGAGACTTGCTTGATGATAAGAGCAGTGATCAATTCTAAATAAATCACAATGTGCAAGGTTTTTTGTTGTGTAAATAAACCTGTTAAAAAAGACCAAGAAAGCTGAGCAATAACACTTGTAGGAGAATGAAGAGCTTCTAAAATTAAAAGCCACACCTTCTCTCCAGGTGTGATTTTGAAAAATAGGACATTTGGAAGTGGTCTGTGAAGAATTTCAATGCCTTTTGGACCTTTTGAGTTAAACACTGGGACTATTTAAGTCTGGATCTCTTTCTAGTATGCTGAATAGGTTGCTGAGTTCAGAGTTTGGAATCCTGTAAAATAGAGAGATTCAGTATATGTGTCCTAAAAGTTTTAAAAATAATCATAAAGAATTTTAGGTTTTTTTCTATAAATAGAGAATTTTTGGGGAATGCATTGCAGTATGCTCCAATACAAAACCCAAATATTGAAGTGGAGGCGAAGTTTGAATATTTTTCTGTGGCTATAGCTAGACCAGCAGTCTGTAGGCAAGTATTGATATATTCATACAAACATTATAATTCTGTTAGTAGAGCAGGGTAAAAGGATGTCATTTATGTAATATTTAATGTAAACACGATGAAATTTTCACAAGCAGGATGTAGAATCATGCCAAAAATTATGCATATATTGTTGGTGAGTTTGCTATGCTATGAGACATAACAATCCATTGAAACTGCCACATGGGAACTCTGTTATTGAGTGAAGAAACCAAAAAGTCAAAGTACTTTTACTTAGTCTCTTACTTTGATGAAAATATTATAAAACAGTCTTTTAAGACGTTTACTAACAAAAGCCAGTTTTTTGGGGGATGGCTACTGGTGAAGGTAAATCATTCTCTAATTTCCCCACAAGAACCATGGATGAATTGACAGCTCTTAAATGAGTTAAAAGTATCCAGCCAGCTGACCTTTTTCGTACCACAAAGATAGAGGAATTCCATTCAGAAAAAGAGATTTTAATGTCTCCCAGTCTTAGCTGCTCACCAACTAAGTTTTTCAGTGCTTTTAATTTTGTTCTGTTAATGGGTCACTAAGGAATCCATATAGAGACATTTGATTTCTATTTGATTGGAATAAGTGCCTAGCTCTGTAACCCAGTGGCCTCAATTTAAAAGGTGAAATATCTGAGCTTGTTGGATGTATGAGGGGATGGGTAAGAAGGTGAAACATCTGAGATAGTGATTTGAGAGAGGGTTTGGTAACGAATGTGGTAATCTATCTTCTTCCTCCTGACTGTGTATGCAAGTCACATCCCCAGAGGTTCAAGGAAATTGGAACCACATACAAAAAAAAGCCTCTTCCTGAGGTTTTAGTCCTAATCACCTTAAAAATTTTGAACTCTAATGAAAAGATGCTGAAGGCAAAACACTATTCCTTCCCTGCAATAAATAAGGTATATATTGCAAGCCACAATTAGGGGGTCAGTGTTTTAAAGCTAGCACAGAAACTTCAGCACTAGAATCAAACATTCCTTCAAATTTCCTGCCCTGAATTTCAAGGATTAACTTTGATTTTTCTTCTTTAATCTTTGCAGTATAGACTATTAAGGAATTAGCAGAAGCATCAGGACTTGCACTTCCAAAACCTTTCCTGAAGTGTTTTGATTTTCCACACATAGCATAAAGAAGTAAAATTTGACCTATGTTTTCAATGTTTTTAAAAGTCCAAAATGTGGGCACAGAAATAAGAACTATTATTCATTCACTGCGGTTGGAATCTATAATACCCAGATGAGCAGAAATGCCTTTAATAATCAGACAACTTTACCCAATATCAAGTCCATATTTCCTGAAGGAATCAGCAATTTTATGCCAGATCTTATCTTGTAGGGCACTGGTGGTTAATTATTCAGGGCGGGATATATTGAGGTCATAACATTCTGAAGATGCAGGCTTTAATGAGTTATGTTGTGGAGTTCTCTTGAGCCAGGTTGGAAAGCTGAATGAATTGTTAACAAAAAGATCCCCATGTTTGTGGGGACAATTCCCTGAGACTGGATTTGTGTTCGGCAACCTTTTTTTCTCAACTGAGTCAAATCTCGCCAAAACCACGATTGAAATTTATTTTGAGAGCCACAAAAGGCGCTCACTGACAGAGGCTAGGAGCAGAGTACTGACTCCTGGAGCGGCCTCCAGGCACACAGAAGAGCCAAATTAAAAGTGTATAGAGCCACATGTGGCTCTCGAGCTGCAGGTTGCCAACTACTGGACTGGATGATTAAGTCTTTGCCTCTAGGGGACAGGATTGGGAACTGGAGCAGAAAAGGGTGACATGCTGTAGTCTCTATAAATGCCCCATTTTACCACTGTTAAAGCGTCTGACCTGAACTCTAGGGCTGGGTTTGAACCTTTTCCCCAATAACTTGAGACACGATAGAAAGGTAAGAGACAATCTGTACCCCAATGGAATTTTTTTTTTTTTTTGCCATTTCTTGGGAAAAGTTCAGGGATTTCTTTGGGTGGAGGCCACAATGTCCTTTAACAGGATAATTGTATCCATTTTGGTTTCCCAGAGTTTGCCTCTGTACAGCATTGGTTGCTAAAGGGGTGATAGAATTGCATATTCCAAAATTCCTACAAGCATGTAGAAACCTCATGACATCTCTCTCCCTCATGGGACATAATATAGCCTGACAATTTTCATTGGCATTTTTAAAGGCACTTTTTGGGGGTCAGGACCTTTTTTTTTTTTTTTTCATTTTATTTCTTTTGCCTCCAGTTAGCATCTGTCAGTTTCCACAGAAATACTGCATATGATTCTAAAATGTCCTAAAATGTTTTATAAAGCTGCCCATGAATTCAGCATCTGCATCAACACTTTTCTAAACTTTCACTGCAAGCTCTCTGATTTTCTAAAAAGCATGTAGTAATTTTTTATCTGAGAAGGCCTCTTGCCCATAAATAGCTAATAAGACAAAAGAACTCCTGCAAACATCCTCTCAGAGTGATCTAGGCTATTAATCTAGTTTAAGCTCCTTTAGAAATTCACATTTTTGGAATCTATTATGCTGAGTGAAATAAGTCAGAGAGAGAGAGAGAAAGAGAGAGAAACACAGAAAGGTCTCACTCATCTATGGGGTTTAAGAAAAATGAAAGACATTCTTGCAATAATAATTTTCAGACACAAAAGAGAGAAGGGCTGGAAGTTACAGCTCACCTCATGAAGCTCACCACAAACAGGGGTGAGTTTAGTTAAATAAATAACTACATTTTGAACTATCCTAGTAATGAGAATGTATGAGGGAAATAGAAAGCCTGTCTAGAGTACAGGCGGGGGTTGGGTGGGGAGGAGGGAGATTTGGGACATTGGTGACGGGAATGTTGCACTGGTGATGGGTGGTGTTCTTTACATGACTGAAACCCAAACACAATCATGTATGTAATCAAGGTGCTCAAATAATATATATATAAATAATCCATAGTCCTAATTTTTACATGATGCTCTAAACTATATACTCTTGACTGTATGAAAAAAGTTAAGAATATAACATTTTATCCATTTAAAAAGAAAGAAATCCACTTTTTCCACTGTAAAATCTGGGACGCACTAATGCATGCCTCATGCCCCAAGATCAGAACATTCAAAAGACATGAGTCTGGAAACAAACGCTGATGCAGGAAATAATCCACACACAGTGAAGGGGGAAAAAGGAACTCTAGGTTCAGGAACTCTAACACTCAAGCCTTCTGCTCCTAAGAAACAGATATCTCAGTGGAGAAAAAACAGGTTTGCAAGAGAATGTTTTCCTGAGGCCCTAGGTCTTTATATTGAAGTGCCAGACCATATACCCTGTGGTGGAGAACAAGTGGTCTAAGCACCAATCCAAAATGTTACATACAAAGATGTTTGTAACCAATGAATATCTGTGATATTCATCATTGTCTAGGATTTGCCTTGTGGAGCATTTTTTTTGGGGGGAGGGAGTCTCTTTACTGGTACACTTAGGGCATCCAGGATGTGAGTGTAAGGATTCTTCAGCTCTAGACACTTCTCAACAATGATGTTCTTGACTGTTTATTCTTCATGATATTTTTTTCTGTGTCTAAGATTCCAATGATATTTATGTTATTTCTATGGACTTTATTCCGGTTTTCTATTATTTTGTTCAATTATTTTGAGGATTCTTTTCCATCTTTTGTTCATTTATTTTAACACTCTTTTCTAACTTCTTCTGTTCTATGGAAGTATGCCTCTCATCTTCTAGTTCACTGATTCTCTCCTCTGCAGCTGTTATTCTGCTTTTGAGACCTGCCAGTGATTTTTTCTTTTGTTTACCAAGTTTCTCAGTTAAAAAAATTCTTTATTTCATTTTAAGTTTTTTAATTTTTACTTTCATGTCCTCTTGAATCTTGTTGTTTGTTTAGTTAGTTCCATGATTTCTTTGAGTTCCTTGAACAGCCTCAAAATTTTCTCTCTAATGTCCTTAACAAAGAGGTTTTATATGTGACTGGTACTAGTTGGGTCTTCAGAATTACCATCTTCATTCACTAAACATGATTGGGTTCTGCATTGGTTTTGCATTGTGATAATTTCAGCTTAGTGTTGTTTTTATATATTGTGCTGGGGGTTGGTGACTTGAAAAATGCATGGACAGAGAGTGGATCAGAGAGGCAAAGATTTGTTGTGGGAACTACTTCTGACTATTTTGCATCACAGACTAGGATCTCCATCCATCTTGTGGTGAGCTCCTCTTGCCTCAATTAAAAAAACGTTTTTTGGTTTTTGGGTCATACCTGCAGGTGCTCAGAGATTATTCCTGACTCTGCACCTAGAAATGACTTTTGGCAGGCTAGAGGACCCTTTCTTGCAAGGTAAATGGCCTATTGCTGTACTATTACTCTGGTCCCTCAACTAAACATTTATTAAAGAATATTTTTATCATCTTTCTATTTTACTATTAACTTATCCATAGTAATAATTCTTATACATGTATATAGATATATGCATAAAGTTTTCATTTCCTTTCAAATCTAGAGGGGACATTTTAGGCAAGTTAACATGACTAAATTGTCTGAGTTCTTTTTAGATTTCTTTAGTCATAAATGCATTCATTCATTTTTGATGTGGTGATGCATAAAATGTGTGTACTTTGTAACTTAGTAGTCATTTTGGAAAATATTGTGAACAAATATATGATACTAATAATTTAAATCAGCTTCTAGAATCAATGATGGTAACACAAAGAGAGTGAATAGAGTCAACATAGAGTCATATAGAATTATAGGATACTGGAGCCTCAATATTTAAAATCCATTTTGAGTGTCTCATAAACACCAAATAGTTAAATCATAAGCCATAAGCACAGTAATATCTTGAATGAATTTCAGAATGGCCATCAATTAATGAATTTGAGTCTTTCTCTCATGCCATTCTTTAACTTATACATCATTTTGTCATGGACCTAGAAAGTTTTTGTGTTTATCATTTATTTATTTTAACTTTCACACCTGTAGTATCTTTTCTTTTTTTGGCTTTTTGGGCCACACCCATTTGATGCTCATGAGTTACTCCTGGCTAAGAACTTAGAAATTGCTCCTGGCTTGGGGGGACCATATGGGACACCGGGGGATCGATCTGCGGTCCTCCCTTGGCTACCTCTTGCAAGGCAGACACCCTACCTCTAGCGCCACTTCTCCGCCCTCACACCTGTAGTATCTTTATTCTCTATATAGTTAAAGCCTAACATATAATCTGATTTTTATTAAATCAAATTTATATAAGGCATCCAATTAATATTTTTGTTTAATTAAACATGTAGCATTTTATAATTTATACACGTTTTCATAAAAATCTAATTCTGTGCGAAATATATATACATTTACTCATGTACATAAATATTATATATTATATAAACTTTCATGGGTATTTATAATATAAAACCATTACTCTTTTAATGCAAAAAGAAAATTGTATATTTTGGCAAATATTGTTTTGAACCACTGAAAAATAATTATACCAAAATAATTATTCTAAGATAGAGTAGAGAAAAACAGATTTATTTTAGGAATTAAATAACTGATGCTCAGAAAGATAATTTCTAGAACATGCTCAGATGTAGAGCCAAGCTAGGACACAAATTTGCTGATTCCCAAATCGATGTTCTTCCATTTTACGACACTAGTAAATGCACTAACACAGGAAATAAGAATAATAACACCTATTTGTTCCTTTCACCCAAGGTTCTCAGCATGGCTTGCTAATTGTATCTCCAGTCAGATGAAAGAAAGCTCTTATACCTTTAGGTTTTGGTCTAATTCATTTTGCAGTCTGTGAATGAGCCAAAGAACAGTTTTTTCTCCATTTTGATCAAAAGATCATATGGCTATGCCAATCTATTAGTTTCTAGAGAAGCTGTGAGTTAAATTTGTGAGCTTCAAAGGATAAAATGCATTATTTCTGTTTTGGATGGCTTAAAAATATTATGCATGTAGAAAGTTCATTCAGCACACGCTTCTAGCATACTTTTAAACTCAACTTAAAATAGAGGTTTGTCTGGTTTCTCTGGAACTCATGCATTGCTAATATCAATGCTAAGAATATGTCATTTTGTAGGATACTTTAAAGCAATAAAATATATAACTTAATAAGTATTACTACACTAAACCTTATGTAGATACACATCATATGAATGTCAAAATGTATATATTTAATTTAAATATTAGTTTTGATATGTAATACATATAAACCATGAATGGTATATTATATCCATTGTTCAGTGCTTTAGAATAGGTGAAGATGTAATTCAATCACTTAAAAATAGCATTTCTGGAGGTAAGTATATCAGAATCCTATGTTAGAGTAATATATAATATTGCAAATAGAATATTTTAATTATAAAATAAGATGCTGACACTTGAAATTTTAGATTAAGTATGCATAATTAAGGATGAGAACCATACTCTTTGCATAACTTACTTTTTCAAATCTTCTAATCTTCATTCAAGTTTTGATTACTGGTTATATAGATACAATGGATAAAATGACATAAACATATATTTTTCAGGACTTACATTAAGAATACTAATTATTTGAATACTAAGTATTTCCATTTAGATATAATGACAAAAATAATAAGAGTCTTTATTCTGGTTCAAGCATTGGTGCTCTTAGTCTCAACTGTTAAACACTATTACTTTTTGGGATCATACTTTTTTGATAATCTGGGATTTTTTTTTAAATTGAGCTCTAACAACATCAAATAAATTTCTTGGGGGGGACACACCCATTTGATGCTTAGGGGTTACTCCTGGCTAAGAGCTCAGAAATTGCCCCTGACTTAGGGGAACCATATGGGACACCAGGGGATCGAACCACGGTCCTTCCTTGGCTAGCGCTTGCAAGGCAGACACCTTACCTCTAGCGCCACTTCACCGGCCCCACATCAAATAAATTTTAAGGCGTATTGTTCTCTTTACACAAAACTTTCTTTTGTGAACATCCATATTTACAGCCTTTATTTACACTCTTTATAACATCAGTCTTTATTCAGGAGCATTTTTCCAAGAGGGACACTTGGCTAATAATTGAGCAGTTCAAATATGGCACTGGAATTATGGCAAATATGCAAACATATACAAAGACACAGAGAGACATCAAGTCCCCAGAGAACTTATTAGCTAACTGGAGAACATTATTAACAACTTTTGTAAAAGAAAGCTAATTATAAAAGAGGATACTAATAATATCGACACATAAGTACATTAAAAGAACACTATAAGATTAAGAATCTGCTTACTGTACTGATCTTGAATATTGTCTATCTAGACCAAATCAGTTTAAGTCACAACTTAGTTGCTGAGGAACTGTGTTATTCAAAGTTTCTTTTAGATATTAATTAACAAATAATTATTCTAAATTCTAGATATGTTAATATTGTATATTTCCTTCAAAAGCAAGCTATTGAAATTAATAAGTTGATTTTCAGTAGACCTAAATTATAGGCTTACCATGTAAATATTATCTACTATTAGAAATGAAAAGGGGTCAGACTTAAACACCAAATCCAAAGCCAAAGCCAACAGAATTGAAACCCAATCTACAACAAGCTAGACACAGAGGGGACCACTTATATTAACAGTCTGGGTGTCAATTGTGGGAACAGGAGTAGAGAGAGGACAATACTGGTGGTGGGAATGCCCCTGATTCAATTTCACTATGTACCTAAAATATTACTGTGAAATATTTGTAATCCACTTTTGTCAAAATAAAAATTATTTACTTAAAAATATTATCTACTATTAATAAAACCAGTATCTTGAGGAATGAATAAAAATATTAACATATATGAAAGTGCTATTTAATGGTGTGTATATTTTCTATTAACCAGTTGAATTTTTTTCACCACTAATATATATGTTTAGTTGCTATTCTGTATTGTAAGTAAATTGTGTTGAAGTAATAATAAGAAAATTAAGGAAAATATAGCAATATAAAGAAATTGGGGCCGGGTGGTGGTACTGGAGGTAAGGTACCTGCCTTGCCTGGACTAGCCTTGGATGGATCGGACCACGGTTCGACACCTGGTGTCCCATATGGTCCCCCAAGCCAGGAGGACTTCTGAGCACATAGCCAGGAGTAACCCCTGAGCGTCACTGGTGTGGCCCAAAAACCAAAATAATAATAATAATAATAATAAATAAATAAATAAATAAATAATTAATAGTTACAGTCAAAGAACATGTTCTTTGACTATAAGTTCAAAAATAAGGTGTCAGCAGGGTGATTTCTTCTGAGAACTCTGTTCTTGGGTGATTATCTTTCCACTGTAACATTACCTTGTCCTCTTTCTTTGCATCATTGTTCACATAATTAAAAATAAAAATAAAAAAATTGGGCACACTTAATTGGGCCCAAAATTGAATAAAACAGAAATAATAGTTGAAGATGAATTTAAAGGATGTATTTGAAAACTATGAGGAAAATATATTAGTACTTAAATTTTGTGCTAATCACAGGGTAAGATACATATGATGAGTGAATAAAAATAGCACATACGGCATGGTTTTGATATTTTGAATGTGAAAAAGTTCAAATTCCGATCTTAGTTGCCCAATGTTAGCAAAATATCTACATTAATATCCAGGAAAATAAAAAGACAAGAGTATTATTGCGATATCAATGGAGCACAAAAAATGTATTTATCCAACTCTGAGTTTTAAATATATTTCTCTACTCAGATAACTGAAGAGATCGCTCCTGGTGAGTTTTTGCCAATATGAACTTCTTACTGAATGCTAGAGACTGAGGATGTGTTGCTGCTGGTCCCATGGTAACAGAGCTACTCTGGGCCACCCAGAGGTGCTTAGTGGTCTCTAAAGACCATTACAGTTGCATTGGGAGACATCCAGGACTACAATGAATAGTCCAGGAAAATGTGACAGATTTTGAGCATATGCTTAGGACTCCTTATATTATACCTTGTACTATACTCTATTCCCTATTTGATTTGCTTTTTATTTATCACCTATCCCATCCATGAAGATTTTGTTGTGGTTATGATATTTGGGGTCACAGTTTGGTTATCTTGTACTAGAGAATTCCACATCTGTTGTGATCTCAAACAGAATCCAACTGGTAATGTGGGGCAATACCAGATGTCAAACTATGGCTTCGTGGCTGCGTGGCAATTGCTCTATCCATTGAACTACTTCTTGAGGCAAGCTTTCCTTTTTCTTTCTCTGAAATCAACTTATTGAGGCTTAATTATTATGCAAATATATTCATCAGTTACAAAGTTTTGATTTGGTAAGCTTTAAGAGAAACATATGCTTATATAAAACTATACATAGGCATATTATATAGAAAGCATTTTGATTTAACTCATGACATTTAATTATCCTTGATAAGCTCTCATCTCTGACAACCTCTTACATGCTTTTTTCTAGTTTTCCCTTTTAAAATTACACATAAGTGCTCCTTTCTCTTTCTTCTCTGCTCACCTGGCCAACAAGCACCTAAGACAGCAAATGCCCTGGGACCCAACGCACGTGGGGCCCAACCTGCCTGGTGATTGGGAGCCCAGAGACTTATAAAGACGCCAACCATGCGACCTACTCCTTTCTCTTTCTTCTCTGCTCACCTGGCCAACAAGCACCTAAGACTGCAAACGCTCCAAGACCCTCAACCCTCGCCTTATAACCATTGAATTCCAATTCAGTACTTTGTAAGAAATACCAGCAGGCGTGCGCTCGGCCCTTCCCAACCTCTTTGCCACTGAGCTGCTACACCGAGGAAGCCCTGAGCCACTAAAGACCAAAGCATCTCCGGGGACCAGCTTCCACCTCTTCCACCGAGCTGCTAAGAGCAAGGCACCGCTAAGACCAAGGCGAATCCAGAGACCAGCTTCCTTGAGCACCCAGAGTACTTAAAAAAAAAAAAACCAAACAGCAGCCATGCGCTCAGCCTTTCCTCTGCCTATGGGTGACTATCCTTCCACTGTAACCTTACCTTACCCTCTTTCTTTGTATCTTTGTTCTCATAACTAAAAATAAAAAAAAGAAGAAAAAAATAAAAAAAATAAAATTACACATAAGTGTAATTACAGTATATAGTACTGTACTGACTTTTTTCAATTAACATAATTTAGATATTGATATTTATGCTACACTGTGTTAATCAGTAGAGTGTATTTTGATTTTTCGGGGTCACACCCAGCAGCGCTCAGGGGTGACTCCTGACTCAATGCTCAGGAATTACTCCTGGCAAACTTGGGGACCATATGGAATGCTGAGATTCGAGCCACCCTCCTGCATGCAAGACAAACGCTCTACCTCCATGCTATTTCTCTGGCCCCATAGAGTGTATTTTGTTACTAAATTGGTCTCTGCCATAATAATATCCCATCATTAATGTTATTCTTAACAAATTGATGGGCATACCAATTTTTCCCAATATTTGACTACTATGAATATAAATGCTTTGAACCTTTAAATTTACAAACGTTGAACTTTGCATTCTCAACTTTTGTGATTCTTTTTTCTAATGTTAGTTTTTTGAGGGAGATGTCATACTAAAAGGTGCTCTTGATTTATTTCTAGTTCTGTGCTCAGGATCATTCCAGGTGGGACTCACTGAGTCATGTGTGGCACTGGAGATAAAACCTGGACTGAGCCACATGCAAGATAACTGCCCTGCCACTTCTACTATTACTTTGATTACTCAATGCTTGTAATTTTTAAGTTTGTGGCTTACTTTGCAAAACAGAATTAATAACTTTTTAATTATTATTATGAAGTTGTTGTTTTTGGTCAATTTACTTCCACAATGTGCCCTTCTTTAGGTTACATTTAAAGGCATTAATTTACAATATTTGGCTTCATTAAAAATATGTTAACAAAGGGGCCGGAGAGATGGCATGGAGGTAAGGTGTTGCCTTGCATGCAGAAGGTTGGTGGTTCGAATCCCGGTATCCCATGTGGCCCTCTGAGCCTGCCAGGAGCGATTTTTGAGCGTAGAGCAAGGCGTAACCCAGGCGTAACCACTGAGTTCTGCTGGGTGTGACCCCAAAACCAAAAACAAAATTACAAAAAATATGTTAACACTTTGTTCTTTCTATTTTATGTCAGTGCTATTATCACTGTTATAAGCATGGGGTTATTGAGTTTTGTTTTAAAATTTTATGCACTCAAATATTTGACCATCACTTATAAATCTCATTTATGTCTCATTATACAGAATAGCAGGGCTGGTTCCAGATAATGTCTCTAGATTCTACAGGGTGGTAATTCACATCCAATTGATAAATATATAAGCTATGCCTAAAGGTCAATTGTCCTGTGCCCAAAATAAGGAGAAGCAATTAATAAGCAAGTGAATTATACCTCGGTTTATAATTAAATTCCACAATCTAATTTTCTTTAAACAAAGCTTTATGCTTGAATTATGAACATAGTGCGTTAAAGTGATGGCTGATCTTTGGCTCTTCCTGTGAACTGTAAGATGTGAGAAGATTTTAATATATTTAGTAACCTAGGTTCAGTTTCATACCTTGCTCATCATAATAGCCAATAATCCAGGCATAGCCTCTTACATAAGCAATTACCTTCAGAATAAAAGCATCTGCAGAAGAACAATATTGAAAATTTCTAATTGCTATTCTTACCTACGTATAAGCTTTTTTTTGACAACTCTGATTTATAGACATAGTATTTGTATACTTCGCTTTCATGAATAGAACATTTACTAAAATCAATATTAATAATCACTATTATTAAATATCTTTAAGATTCATGTAAATACTCAAGATTTTACTTTGGAGAGTATATTAACTAGGATGGTGATTTTTTTAAAAAAATTATTCTTGGTTTAATTAAGGATTTTCTGATTCAGTTATTAAATTTTACCATTTCTTGATCTGCAAATGCTTTTGCTATTTAGGAACAAAAGTACAGCATATTCCTGTCATGTCACAATATATGTATTATTAAACTGATCACATTTTAATTGCACTTTTACCTTGGCAACTAATAATATGTTGCAGAAATTTGAGGTCACCATGAAAGTTCAGATGCTTTTCAGAGTGGCTAAATTAATCTAAATTTTAAAAAAAATAGGAATTTTATTCTAAATAAAATAGATAAAATAAAAGATTTTGAAAATGAAGAAAGAAAAAGCAGGATATTTTGCCTTTTTGATGTGTTGTGTATGGTTCTATAAAATTTGTCATATGCCTTTTGATTAAACCGTTTTTTCTTTTTTCAATTATTTTTATTAAGATACATAAAACCAAATTCAAAATATTCAAGACATGGGGGCCTGGGAGATGCACAGCTGTAGAATATTTGCCTTGAATGTAGTCAACCTGGGAGGGACCCGGTTTGTTTCCTGGCATCCCATGTTGTCCTCCAGCCTGCCAAGGGCGAATTCTGAGTGCAGGGCCAGGAGTGAGTCCTGAACACTGCTGGGTGTGCCTCAGAAACCAATAAATAAATAAAAATAAATAAATAAATTAGGTTTTAAAAAAATATTCAAGACAGTTTCTCTGTCTCTGATTTTTTTAAAAAAAAAGTCATGACAAAGCAAAAGATAGTTTTCTTTGCTAAAACAAAATTTATATAGTATTATAAAATAAAAAAAAATAGAGTGCATTAATAGGTATCTTTTAGTTGTTGTACAGAGAGGAGATACATCCAATCATACTTCCTGGTTACTTTGGACTGCTGAGATGTGAAATCTATCAGTTCTTGGGCTATAGACAATCTCTGGAACTGGGGGTCATATCAGGTTTGGTCATATGTGATTCAAGTTTCCTAACCCCTATACTAGTATTCTGTCTTTTTGTCGTCAAGTCTTACCTGGTCACATTTAAATTGAGGAAGAAATGCCGAAATTTGATCTTTTATGTTTATAAAACGTTTATGAAGTTTATGAAAAGATAAACAATGAAAACATCCTCATTCTAATTGTGGTTTCCTCTAAAATTACTTATAGGATTTTACACATATAGCTTGGCTTTTCATTAAAGAGAAAGGAACTTAATGTTCTTTTGAAAAGAATTGAAATGAGAGTAAATAAATTTGGCAGTTTAATGTGAAGAGTTTGCTGGTTTTTCTATGAGTTTTTCTATTTCATGATCTGTACTTGCTTTAACCATTCATTTACTTATTTCTACCACTCTATGAGTTTTTTTATTTCATGTTGAGTACTTGCTTTAGCCATTCATTTACTTTATTTCTATCACTCTCATGAGTTAAATGACTGCCTTTCCATATGCTTAAGTTAATTTCCAAGTATGTGTTGAACCATTCTTGGTCTAAGGTTCATAGAGGTTGGTGTAGAGAAGACAGTGGGAGATAGATCTAAGAAGAGAGAATATGAGAGCATGGGAAGCCTGGAATAAGACAAATGCTCCCATGTTTAAGTTACATTGTGCCCATATAAATATCTATATATCATTAATTTAACCTTTTTCAAAGTTTAATTTCTTAGTCTATAAGAAAATATGAATTTTGACAAGATGTTCCAGACACTTGCTTGCTTTATTGGCACATTATGAAAACTGTAACTAATGCTTGATGGAGTTTTGTAAATTCAGATGAACTATTAAGATATTAGGGATAGAAAACTAGTGACAGCAAATTTTGAGTTCTTGTATGTAAGTGTGTAAAAATATCAAATGGTTTCACAACAGTACACACATTTATAGTAAAAAAAAGATATTGAAGTCCTTTGTACTGGTTGGACAGTAAAGTTCTAGTAAGGTTTCACCTATCTTTAGAGTATTTCCCAAATTTAACTGCTAACGAAGACCCTGCTCTTTTCTCTAGAGACTTTCAAGAATTTTTTAATTTTTCAGGTCTTTTAGTTATTTTCTTTTCTTTTTTTTTTTCTACTAACAGCTATGTGAAAAAAGTAACCTAGATTAAAATTTTTGTTTCCTTATGAACCTTTTTACTTACCAGGCTGATCCTACTGTGGATGAGGCTGACTCTATGTTTTGAGATCTAAAACTCAATGCATTTGGAAGAACTTCTTTAAGGAAAACAATTGCAAAATTACAAGTATGGAATTGGGTATAAAATATAATTTGATTTAGGGGCTGAAGTGATAGTAGAGCATTTGCCTTGTATGTAACTGACTGGGACAGACCTGGGTTTGATCAGAGGAATCTCATATGGCCCCCTGAGTCTGCCAGGAACGAATTCTGAACACAGGGCTAGGAATAACCCCTGAGCACTCCCGAGTATGGACCCCAAACCAACATATATATATATATATATATATATATATATATAATAAACCTTAGGGAGCCGGGCGGAGGCGCTGGAGGTAAGGTGCCTGCCTTGCCTGCGCTAGCCTAGGACGGACCACGGTTCGATCCCCTGGTTCCCATATGGTTCCCCGGTTCCCCGTGCCTGCCAGGAGCGACTTCTGAGCGCATAGCCAGGAGTAACCCCTGAGCGTCACTGGGTGTGGCCCCAAAACCAAAAACCAAAAAAATAAATAAATAAATAAACCCAAGGCTCTTCTATTTTCAGAGTCTTATTTAATGTTGTTTGATTTTGAAACACAGTATTCTGAGTGTACTCGTTAATGTGCTCAGTGATCACTCCAGCAAGTTTGGGTTTATATGTGGTGCTGGAGATCAAACATGAACCAGTTGTCTGCAAGACAATTAACTTACCCACTAAGCTATTTCACTAGCCCATTTTTAAAAAAATATTTTAAGAAATCTTTCATAGAAAGCATAAATATTTTCAACTTGGTTTTAAACAATGCAATTCTAAGTACATCTTAGAATATACAAGAATCTGGGCAAGGAAATGACCAAGCTAATTATTCCTAGGGTATCCATCCCTTCCCTCAGTAAAGACAAGAGCTAGCCTAATTGAACTATTTCCTCTCATTGGTCAGAATTGTGTCTTAAGATGTATTAAATTATTATCTGTTACGTCCCCTTTGTAAAACCAATGTCAGATAATAAATGAAAGCAAAATCGCAGAAACCTGCAAGTGAATTCTGGAAGCGTGTTGTCAAGCAGGACGGCTAATGAACCTGGGGAAACTAGTATATGATGCGAACTTACAATTCAAGAGAGACACTGAGTCCAATTGAAGAACAGAAGCATAATTATTTGCTTTTGAATTTAAAAATACACCCGAAAGTCAATGAAAGAGAAAGAACTTCTAGAATATTTCTCTACACCAATCTTCTAAAAATAACATTAAAAAACCCAAGCAATTAGCTAAATAGACTCTATATTTAAAAAGAAATTTCCAATTAACCTTCCCCAGACCCCCTATAAAGAAGACAGCTCCTGAGTCTGAGAGTGAGGAATTCCTAAGGAGGGACGGTCTGATCCATTTTAAGGTTTGCCCTTGCTGCAGGCAATACTTACTTGAAAGAAAATCCAAGCCTCTGATTCCACTTAAGTTTAGGAACCTCTTAAGGGCTGAATGGGAGAGCTTTGTTTGCTGAGAAGAAAAACAAACAATCAAGAGATGGAGTAAGTTGGTTGACAAAACTACACAGAATCAGATCTGCTTCCTATCAGTGGGCTCAGGTTTGACACTATTAAATGACAAAGAAGAGATTGTTTTATTTTTCTCTTTAAGGTGAAAGGATGTAATATGCAAACACAGTCTACTCTGTATAACCTTAATTTATATCTATGCTGATAAGAAGAGAAAATACTATAAGTGTCAGAAACAGAAGCTTTTTTGAAAATTAAAAACACTCTGCTAGACTTCTCTTGGTAGGCTATTCTGCCCTTTTTTATTCCAGCATTTTTTCTAAGAGCACATTTGAAGAAAATATTTGCCTGAATATCAAAAATAGGTGACAGAGCTGAGTGATCTCATTTTCATTGTTCCTGTAACATGGTTTATATCCCTCTGTTTTATGTATCTTTCTTTTTTTTTTTTTTTGTGGTTTTTTTTTGGATCACACCCGGCAGTGCTCAGGAGTTACTCCTGGCTCCATGCTCAGAAATTGCTCCTGGCAGGCACGGGGGACCATATGGGGCACCGGGATTCGAACCGATGACCTTTTGCATGAAAGGCAAACGCCTTACCTCCATGCTATCTCCCGGGCCCGTATCTTTCTTTTAATTCCCATTTTTATGAAGTGTTTTAAAACTGCTTATTTAGAAATAAATAATTTATTTAGAAATAAATAATCCCTTTAATGATGGCATTTTTGTGAGATCTTGTTCATTTTGTAGAATCAGTGCCTAAGGATGCCTGACCTCCTTAGAAAAAGATTGCTTTTACCACGCAAGTCTGGGGAAAATATTCAGGATATTTAAAATGTTTAAGCATACTCATCCTTGAATTTTAGCTCTCACCTCTCTCACAGTTAATGCTTTCCACAGTGCCTTTGGTGATGCTAAGTCCAATGACTAATAGTTGACCTATCAGAGATTTTGGCAAGATTGATTGATTCTTCATCTTTGAAAGCATGTTCTTGCTCTGCTTCTGGGAAAATACACCCCTTTGTTTTTCTTTCTTCTTCTACCTGTGGAGTGATTTAGGGTTTAGTTTTAGGATCCCTTTTCTATCAGTAGTCCCTAAAATAATCACTTGACTAATGTCCAAAAATATGATATCTATATTTCGCATCACCCTGTAATCTTTATTTTGAATACTAGTACCATTTAATTTTTAAATTTTACTTAGTAACTATTCAAAAAAATTATCCAAGCTTTGATTGTTTCATCTCAGGTTTTTTTTTTATATATAAAATTTTTTATGGAATTAAATGGCATTTACAGAGCCTCAGGATGAGCACAGTAGGTACAACACTTGACTCAAAGTGGGTTCAACGAGGTTCAGTTCTTGATGATATAATTTCCCAATCTCACAGGAATGATCCCTGAGAATAGAACAAGAAAAAAAGGCCTGAGCACAGCTGGATGTGGTGACGCCCAAAACAAGCATAATAAATTGCAAATCCATCCATTTAAATATAGATATCCTATGTCTTGGAAACATTCTGTACTTCTTGTTCCTTAGAGTATATAATTAACTTGCCACACAGTTATGATGTTACTAATTTCCACATGCATTCAAAAACTGACTACTGATCACCATTTTTATTACTATTGCCCAAAGCAATAGAATGTTTTGTTTGGATTATCACATATGCCTTCTCTGCATACTTGTTTCAGGTAGTCTACTATTCATCCAGTGTTAATTCTCATGTTTTTAACATAGTCTAGAATCTAGATCATATCACTTCTTAGATCAAACACAAGAGCTTTCTATTTTAGAATTAATGTCAATGCTTCAAACATCTCTGAGAAGGCTGTGTGATCTAAAGCCCTCTCTTTCTGACCTTACTAACATCCTTTTTTTTATTACACTTCCACATTATTCAATAAAAACTATTCTCACTGTCAATCTTGTTTTTCTTTCTGATCAGACATTATTCTTGTATACTTCTAGAATGTTCTCCAGCATCCATTAGTCTTTTTTCTTTTTGATTTTTATTCACATGTCACTCTATCAGTAAATAAATTCTTCTAATCCTGCAAAACTTACAAAAAAAACCCTCCTTTTTGCTCTTCTTAACTATAAGATATTTCCCTCTGTAGGCATTATATTCTGTACATTTCACTTGTTTTTAGTTTTTTACATAACAGCTTTAACATAGAGATTCCATAGAAAAGTCTTTTTTCATGGTTGCATCTTTGGCATACAAAAAATGCTTGGTGCACACTTGATAATTGAGAATGCTGTAAATGATGAAAAGACTGGACTATTTAGAATTTGAACACTTTGATATAAAAATAACCAAATTGTTTTTTTTCCTATCGGTATACTATGTGATCCAAGTCTATAGAATAGCCAGCTCACAGCTTGATGATATGTAGTATGACAATATTATTTATTGACATGCTAGAAACTCAAGATTTTTTCAGAGATAAATATTTCTAAAATAAAAAGAAATTCAGAACTTAGACAACCTTTGCTCCTTAGCATATGACAGGAGAAAATCTAGTCCAAGCCAGTGTTTCCTTTTAATATTAAAAAATTATAATATAACTTGAAAATACAATTAAAATCAATTTGCCATCCTGAAATTACACTGGTCATCACAATATTTCTGTTTTGTTCTTTTTTAATATAATATATTAATTTAAATATCATGATTACAAACATGTTTGGAGCTGTGTTTTAGTTATAGAAAAGAACATTCCCCCCTTCACCAAAATTTCAGTCTTTTTCATTTGGGTCATACCTATTGATGCTTAGTTTACTCTTGGCTCCTTACAGGTTCAGGGGACCATATGGGATTCTGGGATTCGAACCACTGACCTTCTGCATACAAGGCAAATGCCTTACCTCCATGCTATCTCTCTGGCCCCAACATTTGAGGTATTATTTCACAAGTTGTTGATGATGGCTGGGTTTGAAGAGTGGTAATGCAAAAGGTGAGCAAAACATTATGTTGGGCATTACTAAAGGACTAACGAAAGATAGAAAGAGTGATTAGGCATATGAAAATTTCCTTGCGTGTGTGTGGTTGTTGGCAAGTTTAAAGCAGGATATAATGGGTTGAACTTTACAGAGATTTTCTAAAAGCAAATTAGATCAGAGAGGGGACTAGTCAGAATGAAGGAAAGAAGGCTTACACTACACTGTTCCTGAATTTGAGACTATAGAATATTAAGCTAGCAGAGAATTCTGGAATTGATATCATTTGCATTGAACATATGAGCATATCAGGTTATTTCTTATACTCCAAAATTAGGGAATACTGATAAAGAAGAGCTGCAGGAAATAAAATGTAAATGTTCTGTTATTCTGTATTGGTCACTTGTTGGATAATAGAACATGGCTTTCTTCCAAATTTTTCCAAACAGAAGTGAAAAGTTGAATAAAAAAATTCAGGCAACTCTGAGCTCTTTATTTTTCAACAAATGTATAGAATACTCATCTCTTAATTTATCTTTTCCTGATAATGAAGAGGTAGAATCATTTTTGTTTAAACTTTTTGCTATTAGTGGTTAGCAGTATCCGGTTTTATCAGAAGGTACAATTTTGTGTTGACATTATTCTCAAGGTCAGATGGCTTGGAACTACACAAAATTAATTTAAATTCAGAGTGATTCGACTGCAAGGTTCCACTATTTTCAGGTGATTCTTAACCCTCACTGACCATAGGAAGTATTTGGTAGCTCTGATAAATAGCAGTTATCTCGCATCTAGATATTCTATTATAGTTTGTCTCTAATATATGAGACTCAGACATGAGCATTTTACTTATTTGGGCAAATTTCCTTAAGTGATTCAATTCAAGTAGGTGCCATTGCTATACAATGCTGAGATAAGTGTTTGTAATTTAGTATAATTTGTAATTTTAAGGTATTTCAGAATAATAACATCAATCTTAAAATGAATTTGTTTGAAATACACAATCTATGAGTCACAGATTCTGTGTTTGAAGGTCAATCTGCATCTTGACAAGTTTTCTATTATACACTGAAACTTTTAAGGAATTTGGCCTTAGGCTAAAGGTAACCTAAGTTTTAACTGACTTTCATGCACACTAAATCAAATTACATAAGATCTCTATTCCTTAAGTTTCCCAATTGTAACAAAAGTAATGTTATTTATTTAATGTTCTGATAAATAATGAGAAACTTTTTGTAAATTACCTACTTTAAGTGTTCAAAAAATACTAACTGGTCCTAAAGGGCAAATATTTTAGGAAATGTAATAAATCAGAAACCAGTTCAGTAATACTGAGGCTAAATCAGCCCATCTTTACAACTTTAGAGAAGACAGATCTGAGACTACAAATCAGGTGATTTGAGAATTATATCAATGTATTATTCTTAGCACAATTTCAGCTACTAATATTGAGAAATGATGAAAGGATATCTGCCTCATTGAATACATGAGTTGTTTTTCAGAGAATAGTTAAAATATCTAATAATAGTGACACAACAAACAATATATTTCCCTTTTTTCATTTGGATAGATAAATATATATTCTCTTTAGTTGTACAGATACAAATTTTCTGGCAGTTTTTGAAAAATTTGATCAAGCAAAATGCTGATGATAGTTAAGTTGGAATTGAAATATAGACAGGAACATAATTTTTTTTTAGTCAAACCACCTTTTCTATTTACATTTTACAGACCTATATAGCCATAGGGATAAAGCATTTGTTGAGGGCTTAAAATAATTCAGACTTTAAATTAAGTCTAATTATTTACTCCTGGATACCATTTTCTTTATAGCTCAATGATAAGGACTTATTTATGTATGTGTTTGAAATTAATTTTAAAGTTACCTAATAGTGGTAGAACAAAATATATTAAGAAAGCCCATCAAATATATAAAAGGTTACCAAGGATGATTACCTATTCTAACTTACTTTGTTCCAGTGTTTCTTTTACATATAATAATAGCAAAATATAAAAAATAACACCACAATCAATTGTATTGTATTTAGAATAACAAACAGACATTGTTATAAATTTGATGTGAGATGCTATAGAAAATTTAGGCTTTTTACAGCTACAAAAACATCCTAAGATATTAACAAAAATTGAAATGAAATAAAAGACAAAACTTTCTCATGAACAGGCAGAAAGGAAAAAACTATCAAAGGATGATTATATATCTTACAATGTTTTCTGAAAAACTGGTGAAGGAAATATTTTTATTGCCACTTAAATCTACTTAAATATTTGTACACATTAAAAAAAACAAGGAGACATGACACAGTGTTTTGTAATTTAATTAATTCTTTTACTTTTTGAGAAAAAAAACAACAGTAATTTATTATTGACCCGAAAGTTTAAGCTTTGGTTATGTGATTCTCATCCTGTAAGAGAAAGAGATTGACTTCTCAGAGTGGTTTAGGTTTAAATATGGCACTAATAAGTATTTTGGTCTGGTGATAATTTTTACCTATAGAGACTAAAAATATGATTATGGTATTTATGTTAGAAAAGTAATCATCAATGGATCAAAAGATAAGTTGCAGTACTGATTCCTGCATAAATATCACTAAAATTTTCCTCTTTATCCTCAAAAT
Organism: Crocidura indochinensis; assembly: GCA_004027635.1. Lineage (NCBI taxonomy): Eukaryota > Metazoa > Chordata > Mammalia > Eulipotyphla > Soricidae > Crocidura > Crocidura indochinensis. The sequence continues at coordinate 20,706 of PVKC010000399.1, read as the reverse complement.
ATAAGATAGGCAGATATGTTTTTGCATGAAGATAAAAGAGGACAATCTCATATTTACATATTTAAACAATTTAAATAATACTTCCTTTTAAATGTATACTATGATAAGTTTTAAATGAATATTCTAAATGAAGCAAACCCTCATATATATACATGTACCTTTCATCTGACAAACACTGGTCACTGATTTCTTCTCTTGTATTTGTTAAAAAGAGAGATTTATAGTTTAATTCTACTATGGTTAACCTTAACTTGTCAACAGATTATTCAAGATTTGCAAGATTATTTACTCTTCTAATTAAAAAGTGAAGTTACTATGGTAACTCATATATGCTAAATACTCTGCTTATGTAACCTTTTAGATTCAGAATAGTTTTTCATCTGAATTCTTCCATCATATACAGTGTTTCAGATTTGCACTTTGAACTGCAGTGCTTTCAGATACATAGTTTATTTTTAGTCTTTATTATTATTTTTTTGTAATATAGATTATGTTAGAATGCTTGGGAAGTTTTAAAGGTAGAAATAATTGAAGAGCACTTTCAACATGCTGTTGGGAATAACAAAGAATATTTGTCTGAATAACTTGAATTAGAGTTTCAATTTCAGAAAATGCCTTGAAGTAAAAGAAATAAGTCATTTAATAACTCTTGTTATTTTGAGGAATTCTTCCTTAAGAGATAGCACATCTTATTATTGGAAGACTATCTTATTAACTCAGTACATGTAAAGAGAAGGAACTCTTGTTTAGTTCCTAATAAGTTTTCTATACATTTATAGCTAGCTATATATCATTTTGAAGTGATGTGCATTTCATATACTGTTACCACTCTTTCGGAGGTGTAAATTCATAATTAATGCATACCTTTCTCCCATGCCCCAATAATTCTTGTATTACCTTATTTGTTCTTTAGATTTTAGCTTATACCATATATTCTGTGTATTGATATAACTTCTCAAGACCACATTGTTCTCATCTATATGTTTATAATATCTACTGAAGAAACTTTCATCTTGAATCAAGAAGTTTGACTTAACTGCCTGTTATTGACATACTGAAGTGTTTGACAAGAAAATACCAACTAGTAATTAAAGAGCTGAAGCTCACAGACATCTGAACAAATAGTACTTGTAGAAAAATATTTTATTTAATACCTATTGTTCTATTATCTTTCTCTAATGTTTTAATATTTAGATGGGGTTAGCAGTATATAAGGAATATAACTACGAAGTATTTTTTAGTCTTGGTTAATATGTTAATAATGTTCAATATTCAATCATCAATTGTCATTCAGTTACTTTGCAATAACTTTGAATGCTATTGCATTGTATCTATAATAGTAAGTTGCAATAGACTCAAATGACAAAAGTAGTTACAATTTAAAGGTCATAAAAAATAAGCATTAGATTGGAAATATCTAATGAGAGAGAGGAACGCTGCTTAACCATTTATTTCAGAAAATGTTTAACACCTTTTAATAGATAAAATATGTATTATATAATGGATAATTTATTATATAAAATTATACATAATGAGTAAATTAATTTATAGTACTTTAGACATAGTACCCACACTAGATTGTATACTGTGTAAAATAAGGTATTTCCAATCTAATGCTTATTTTTTATGACCTTTAAATTGTAACTACTTTTGTCATTTGAGTCTATTGCAACTTACTATATAGATACAATGCAATAGCATTCAAAGTTATTGCAAAGTAAATGAATGACAATTGATGATTGAATATTGAAGATTATTAACATATTAACCAAGACTAAAATATAAAGTAGAATGCTATTATTCTTTTATGTTACTCAAAATTACACAATATGTTAACTTATTGACTTATTGTAAGCATTAGTGAACTACAGAATACAAGCAATGGGATGCAATCAACTGTTATAGTCTCTGAAACAATATCCTTATAGTTTCCATATTATGTTTTGTAGGTCTCCAGCAACAAAATACATAAACTGAGTGTCTTACAAATATAGATATTCTTAGTTGTTAAGGACAGAAATCTAAAAACAGAGTAGGTAGAGTTGTTTCCTGTTGGAGACTCTGAGGGTTTCATGCTACTGTCCTAGCAATTGGTGGCACCTGATAATCACTGGCATTCTTTGGTTTTCAAGTTGTTCACTCTAAACTCCTCCTGTGATTACACTATGGTCTTGTTACCTGCGGATACATCTCTGGCTCTCCTCTTTTATCCCATAGGCAAATAAAACTCACTCTAATTCAGCATGACCCTATCTCAAAGTGATTGCATTTACAGAAATCTTTGTAGGCCACAGTCACTGGTGTCACAGGTTAGAGCTACATATATACTTATAGTTCAACAGAGTTCTCTAATAAATTGTTACTTTCAAAAAGGGTTGATATAACATGCACCCTTAGTAACAGGCCAGACTTTAAAACTGTTAACAAACTTACTGTGTAGTAATTCTATCCTAATGGATAATATTGAGAATGAAAAGGTTATTAGTCTGATTAGCACAACATCTAGATTTGGTAACAGCTTAGAACATAGCATTTATTGATGATAAACCTTTTGATTCAGTAATAATTAATTTGGCAAATGGGCAGAGCATAAACAATTCTAGAAAGTTTAAATTATATGCAGCAACTGAAGCCCCAAATAACAGTGTTGTTTACAGAGCAGATGCCAAGTATTTTAAATTACAATTTGGGTCATCTTTATTCAGTATATACTGCAAGTAAAAAGGGAGAGTAGAAAATTGGAAAATGTATTCCTTCAGATTTAGCAATTAGTTTGTTAACATTATAATTGTATTTAAACAACACAAAGCATACACTTGTTATTTCTTTGTTCATTATAATGGGTTGTTTTAGTTATTTTAATAAGTAATTTTTTGGGGGGGCCACACCCGGTGATGCTCAGGGGTTACTCCTGGCTATTCGCTCAGAAGTCGCTCCTGGCAGGCACAGGGACCATATGGGGAACCGGAGATCGAACCGTGGTCCGTCCTAGGTTGGTGCAGGAACCTTACCTCCAGCGCTACCGCCCAGCCCCCTTTAATAAGTAATTTTAAACACAAAATTTAATACTGAACTGGTTTTTCAACAGTGATTACTGTCAAATTGTATCAGAGGCTCCAGAAACTTGCTCAGCTATCAGATCTAACAGACTGTAGGCAAAGGATGGCGCCTGGAAAATTGCCTATATTGGTCAGGATGAGACACTATGCCAAATTTCTGGGAAAAGTAGAGCAAAGTTGTAAAATAATGCAAAGGGAAAGAGAAATTTTAGCATGTGCACCTGCAGTTGTATGTTCTGTGCTAATGTGAATATTGCATATGGTCATGGATGAATGGGTGTTATGCTTTTGTATCTAACTGGAGGTGAATGATTGCAACTAACTAAATTTTTGATGTATTTGTGCATTGGGGGGGGCAGAAATGAATTTGTTGCTACTAGTATATGTTTTCTAATGAACAAAACATACATCGCCTACATTCTCTAAAATAATATTACTTTACTATTTTGGAATTTAAGAAATTCTCATAAGGGGATTTTTTTATTTTTACTATTCTCCTAAACCAGCAGGGGGAAGTCATACATTACTTTTGGGTGGACTTCAGAAACATTTTTTCAGACTTTTTCTTTAAAAGATCTGACTTTAAAAAAAGTAAATAATTTAAGCTAGAGTGCATGCAGTTATGATTTTAATAAGCTCACTAGTATCAATTCTTAAAGCTAAGCTTTAAATTTTAATTTCTTATTTATTCTAATAAAAAGATGATATGTCTATTATTCTTATAATAAAGGAATTGCTATATTGTTGACTATATTCATAATGCTTATAAAGGACTCATTCCATTGTAACACGAGAAAGTTAATTAATGAATTTAGAGACATTGCAAAAATCAGAAAAAGTTACTGGTCATGTTTTTGTGCAAAAAGTAAGTTGTTTTAATATTTGCTATTATGTACATCAATTTTTGTTTCAGATAAAATTGTGAGACAGGAAACATTTTAACTTGCAAGATACAAGCAAGAATAGCTCTTTGCCTAAACAAAACTGAAATGGGGACTCTAAGGATATTGTTTCAGAGAATATAACAGTTGATTGCATGATATTGTTTGTATTCTGTAGGAAGAACACTTGTAATGCTTTCAATGCCAATAGAGGGATAAACTAAGTTAACATATTGTGTGATTTTGAGTGACATGAAAGAATAATACCATTCCACTTTATACATTTTAGTTTTTGAACTGTTGTTAATCGTGTTCAGTGTTCATACATCAATTGTCATTTATTTATTTTGCAATATTTGGGCATTTGCATTGAATGCTATTGTGTTGTATATATTATAGATAGCAACCGACAAAATTACAGTTTCAATTTAAAGGTCACAAAAAATATTCGATTGGAAATATCTTACTTTACACAAGTATACATTCTACTGTTGGTATTGTCTGAAGTTCTAGAAATGAATTTACTCATTATGCATAAAAGTATTTATGATATATAATATACTATCTATTATATAACATTTTGTCTATTTGAAAGGTATTAAACATTTTTGAAATAATGGTTCGACAGTATTTCTCTTTAAAAATAACTCTGTAGTTATATTTCTTATATACTGCTAAACCCATCTAAATATTAACATTGAAAAACATAATAAAACAATATTATGTTTAACAAATGAGAAATAATTTTATTTTGTTTTTGTTTTTGCTTTTAGGGTCACACCTGTTGACGCACAGGGGTTACTCCTGGCTATGCACTCAGAAATCACATCTGGCTTGGGGACCACATGGGGTGCTGGGGAATCGAACCATGGTCCGTCTTTGTCTAGCACTTGCAAGGCAGACGCCTTACCTCTAGCACCACTTTCTCTGCCCCAGAAATTAATTTTAAAAGATAATTATGCATTAAGACTCAGTTCAAGTAATAGAACCAAAATATCTCAGAAAGGTACAGAATAGCAAAAACATTATTATATATTATATATTTTATAAACATTTTCTTTCTTTTTTTTGGGGGGGGGGGCCACACCCGGTGACGCTCAGGGGTTACTCCTGGCTATTCGCTCAGAAGTCGCTCCTGGCAGGCACGGGGGACCATATGGGGAACTCATTTGACATCAAACATACATACAAGTAAATATACACATATGTAAAGTTCAGAGGGAAAAATTCTCAGTGGAAAAGTAAGGGAAATGACAAAGTGCCAACAACTATAGCTACAATCTGTGTCTGTTATCACCAGGACATCTTAAAAGTGTTAAAGTAAAAACGTGTCTATTAATTAGCTCTCAGAAGAATATTTTAAGCACTACTGATTTAAAATAATACATGTCTAATTAAATAGAAATGAAATAATTATTTTCTTTGATTGATGGAGATGTTATTGAGTTAGGAACATTGTATCTCAACTGGTGTTAAACTTTTAGCCATTCTTTTCTAAAAGGAGAGTTTATTCTCCTGATGATCGACGTATTTTAAAACTATGAGGAAAAATAGCTAGAGTAATGTATAGTTGTATAAATTAGTTATTTTCATTGTCTAAAAATAATGTTAAAATATTCATAAGCTTTACATATCAGTAAAGAGGTATATAAAATCAGTAGTTATCAGAAGATCGAAACAAGTCAAAAATACAGTGAGAGATTTGGGAAACAAATATTAAAGGGAATTTATTATTTTAGTTATTGCATAGAAATATTTCTTTATCTATTTTTCTAGTAAATGCTGTATAAAGTCAATGGCTTTTTTGTTTGTTTGTTTATAACTTGATGCTCGGGTTACTCCTGCTCAGAAATAGCCCCTGGCAGGCTCAAGAGACCATATAGGAACCCAGGATTCGATCCAGCGTCGGTCCTGGGTTGGCCACTTGCAATACAAACGCCCTACCGCTGTGCTATCTCCCCAGCCTCTCAATGACTTTTTATTTATTTTTTTTAAATAAACACCTTTTCTTTTAACTCAGATAATTTAAATTTTACTTGTCATTTTGTAGGAACAATACCTTGAATGCACCTAGTAGTGCTTTGGGTTTACTCCTGGTTCTTCGTGCAGAGATTACTACTCGCAGCCTAGGGAATCATCTAGAGGGTCAGTGATCAAACCCAGGTGTGCTGTATGCAAGGTAGGTGCCCTAGCTGGTGTACTTTCTCATCTCTCATATAACATTTTACTGTGGAAATGTAATTATAAAATATTGGCCACTTTTGCTCTTCTGAATGACAATCAGGATTGGTAATAAAAGAGCATGATATGATATATGGTCGAGTCAAACCCATACATTATTTAAGAGTCATTTTTATTTCTTATTATTTTATATTTCAATTTGTAGTATTTGTTCTATTTAAATGATGCCTCCTGGTTTTAATAGCAGCTACATTTTCTTATTAAAAAACTGGTAAGACCTTGACCTAAATGTTCACTTGCATTTATTATTTTAGAAATTTTCATGTTGGGATTAAGTGGCATAAAGTATGTTAGAGGAAATGAAAATAAAGTAGCCTATTATCATTATGTTGTGCCAATATTCAGGCAGGGTACAGAGGAAAGACACAACAGGTTTTGAAACCAATCAAATTAATCACAGGCTAAGACGGGAAATGGAGAGGGAAAGATTGCTTTTCATCAGAACATGCTGAGATGATAAAGGAAACAGAGTTGATCATTTGATTATAAGGCCATAACTTCGGATTGTGTAAAGTCTTCCCAAGTAAGTAACTCGTGGTATCAAGCAGATATTTGTGCACTTTGAAAGCATGAGTAGCTAAATTTCCCTTATAATTTATAGTATGACTAAGTTAAGGAATTCTAAATAAATAAAACTTCTAGTCTCAGGTCGAGGACAAATTTCTGAGACACAAGCAATACTAGATAGAAAGCTAGTATAACAGAACTGGCAGTGTGAAACTGCAAACTGAAATTAGTAGAACTTTGAGTTTCCATTGACTCTCAATGAATCAGAGATCACTTATAGAGGTCTGTGCATCTAATATTTATCCTAAGTACTTAGGGGATTTTTTGAGTGTTGGTAATGCTACTTAGAAAAGAAAGAAAAATGAACAGGACCAACACTGTTAAATCAGTTCTTGCCTTCTCTCACTTTGAGTTCATGATGCCATATAAAAAACAATGATTGAATAATAGTCCAATATAGTTAGATTACTTATGAGCAGCATAATGAATCTATGGTCAGTAATAATGACCTTAAGATTCTCTAAAAACAGAACTTGTGAAATATATTAATGTTGCATATTAATAGGATATAGCAAGTCAGAGAATCTTTGAAATAAAATATAACTTAAAGTTTTGGATCTAGCTTTTTCAATTGTGTAACTTTGGTTACACTGTCCTTTTTCTTTCAAGTTCTTCATTTACAAAATGGAGATGTTGGGGCCTGGGAGATAGCATGGAGGTAAGGCGTTTGTCTTTCATGCAAAAGCTCATCCGTTCAAATCCCAGTGCCCCATATGGTCCCCCGTGCCTGCCAGGAGCAATTTCTGAGCATGGAGTCAGGAGTAACCCCTGAGCGCTGCCGGGTGTGACCCAAAAAACAAAAAAAAAACCAAAAAAAACCCCAAAAAAAACAAAAACAAAAACAAAAACAAAATGGAGATGTTAACAAATATAGTTGCTGTGATTGCAGTGGCATGATATACATAAACTTCTCATTAAAGTAAGTGATTTGTATAAGAAACTTATTATTCTTTTTTTATCTATTCTCTTAATAATACAATGGGAAATTATATTACCATTCAGGAAATAGTGATGATCCACACATATTCATAATCTTAAGCTTCTGAGACAAGTTTATTCTGTATTGATAAGTGAAACTGATTAATTTTAAAAATTATGAAACACTCTTGTGATTCTTTGTCAAAACATTCAAAGAAAAATATTTTAAAATGAGATGAGTATGTGAAATCTATTATGCTCCCCACCTCTTTTTTTGTCCCTTACTATGTTAGAGATGAGAAGACAATCTTTAGGAATGACACCTAAAATTAAAGTGACTGCACTTGCCTTCTTTACAAAAACATTCTTTTTAGAGTAAGAGTTAAAAACCATCATGCTGTTTTGTGTTGCATGTGTATCTTCCAAATTCATATATTATAATCCTAACTCTAGTTTCTCAGAATGTGATCTTATTTAGAAATATGCTCATTGCTGATACAATTAGTTAATTAAGATCACACTTACTGGGATGGACCCTGCTCTTATATGCCTGCTATCTTTATAAGAGAAAAATTTTTGACATAGACATGTAATAGAACAAATATTCATGTAAATGTGAACGCAGAGATCCAGTTACTACATCTGCATCCACAAGCCAAGGAATGACACAGACAGGCACAGAAAAGATCATCAGTGACAGCCCTAGAAAGGACCCAATTTTGCCAAGACTTTGATCTTTAGCCTCATGAACTGTAAGAGTATAAAGTTTTTTGTATAAGCCACCCAGTTTGATATACTTCACTTGGCAGCATTAATTGAAATAAAAATTCTGGGAAATTATACAGAAGCAATCTGTATTGGCTTTTTGCTATGATGCAGATTCGCATAGAACTGAAAACTACATACATTTCTTTACAGTTTCCGAGGATAGAGAGGTTAAGCACTGGTGACCTGAGGCCTCTGCTTAGGTTCTTACAGAACTGAAATCAATATGTTAACCAGACTATTTCTCCTTGGGAGGCTTGGCTGGGGAGGACTCTACTGCCAAGCTCATTAGGGGTGTTGGCATAATGTTTTTGCAAGTTGTTGGCTGAGAGCTATTCTCAGCTGTTACTAGCTCTTTGTTGTTCCTTGCTAGGTGCTTCCCTCCATATATCCATTAGAAAAGAACTGTCTTTTTAGTACTGGAAGAAGAGTTTCTCTTATGTACCTGAAAGAGGATTATGTTATCAAGGGCAATTATAAAAGTTTTATGTCACCATATTTTTCACATTCTGTTAAATTTAGAGTTTTGACTTGTACTCAAGTTGTTGAGATAATTGTGCCAAGATGGAACTATTGATTTATTTTAAGGTGAATTTACTAATATACCTAAAATATTAGCTTTGTGTATTTATATAGATATCAGTTAGCACCGATAATGTTTTTATATTTCTTGAACACATTTATATCAAAAGTGGAAGCAGGCCAATGGTTTACATACAGAATAATCATAAAACTCATAGAGAATGCAATTTTGTCACAACTTCTGAAGATAGGTATGAAATTATAGTTTCCTGAACAATATTACTAGTTCAAGTCTTGCCAAGAAAATCCTGTGGGTATGCAATACTCAAAAGGTAACTTTTCTTTATTTTCAGAAATTATTATTTAATTTATTACTCTTGTATAAAAAGACTTGTTTTAGCTTTTCTGAGGTATACCTAAAATTAGTACACAAAGTTTGCAACTATGTGGGAACTATTTAAAAAATATGAAAAACTAAAACTATTGGTAATTACTTATATAGTCTAATTGTTTTTATGATATATGATTAAATATAGTTGACACAAAGACAAAAGACAAATTTTAGAAGACAAATTAAGTAAATAGAATTGAGATCAATTCTAAATAAAGATCCTTTATTTTAAGAGCTGTAAAATATGAATTAGTAATACTTTAAGCATATAAGTTATTTATATTAGTTACACAATATAGTAAGTGAGAAAACATTTCAATTTTTTTACAAGTTTATGTGTGATCTGATTGTGTTGGATATTCTCCAATCTATATATGTTTAAATAAAGTTCTTTGTAAAAATACATATTGACTCGTTTAGTCATTCTACGGTGTTGATATGATACCCTGCATGTCATATAATAGGGTCAGTCAGTAAGGACCACATATACATTTTCTGTCTCTAGACAGCCATCATGCAGTCAGAAAAAAGTGCATTTTGAAGCCCTGTAATCTTCACTTTTTATCTCTGACATTATATTGAAATTCGACAGATGGAGGCCCAGCAGCAGACATGCAAAGTAGATGCCAAATGAGGCACATATACATAGCAGAGTGGTGCCCTACCCAGGTGGTCATCTTCTCCTTTCCAGAACCTTTAACATGGCTCATTCCAAACTTGACTATGCTGTAGTGATATTGACAAGTTCTTCAGTCATTGGTGAATGTCAGTGGGCTCTTGGCTCTATGCATAAGGAACTTTAGCATGCTCTCTGCTCTGTGCATATGTCCAAGTTGGCAGCCAGTTGGAATGGCTGATGATGTGTCTCTATCTGTCAGATCTCCTCATCACCTTTGGGACAGAGATAGATGATATGAGCATGTCAGCAAGAATGTTCCTCTTGACTGAGGAAAGTAATCCACAGTAATCAAAAAATAGGAGATATTTTAGAAACAACTCAGAAAATTAACTTTATCAACAAAAACCAACGATTTAAAAAATTTTTTTTGGAATACAGAAAAATACAACTGGAATAGGAAAATTACAGCAATGTTTTCAATAATTTAAATAGTCTCCAGTTGGTAATATCTTTTTATACTTGGGCAATTGAGTTAAAAACATAGGTCAAGTTTTAGCAGACTAGAATTGTATTTTTAGTTCAATATCAAGGAGGATATAATACAATAATCATTATTCTAAGTGGATTAAAATTACAATAGTAGGTTGTTAAATGAAACAAGGTCAGAACAAAGTGCTAAAATTTCATTACTAAGTTTTCAGGCATTTTTCCCCACCTTTCAGGCATTTTATAAAATGATTTGTATGTTTTGATATTCATTGCGCATGCCAACCCTTACCATTTGTCTCATAGTGCCCGATGTTAGAAAGATATCCAAATCATTTTAAAATTTTTACTTCAAAATTATCCAGTAATGATGAACTAATTGGTTGAGTTGATTCTATTTCCAATTACCATCTCTTTATCTTAGGTTTCTTCAATTCTTATATTTATTCATCCATGCATTTATATCAATAGATGTTTTCTGAACTCATTATCACATATTCAACCCTTTAAGCAGTTCTGATTAATCTTCCTAGTTAATTTAATGAAACCACTATGTACTCTCACTCACTCATTCACTTATTCAATTGAAACAAAAACTTGAAAACCATCCTTGCTTCACTAACTTCTTGCATGCAGTCAGTTCTTAATCTTTTTAATCTATTACCTAAGCATCAAAAATCAGTCACTCTGTTTCCAGTACTATTATTATGATAGGATTCTTTCCTATGCTTTAGAGTCTTTAGATCTAACACAAACAAAATTATTTATTGTATATTTGGGGGGATAAAGCCGTTATCATCTAGTCTTAAAGTTCTGAAGATGTATTTTTTTATAAAGAGGAAATATAATTTTAATCAACTTGTGTTCAGTAATTATTGAATAGTAAGAAGAGCAATATGAGACAATTATAGGAAATCATATTTCTTTTGCATCTGAGTGGTGATGGTGGTCATTGTGTTTCATTTTTAGATATGGAAATGAGAATGATCTTTGTCAAAATGTTCTTTTAAAAAGTAAAGCTATCTTATTCCACTGACACTACCAGATTAGGAATAGAAACCTTAAACCTTGACTTTTCTGTCATGGTCTTGACAGGATGGAAATAGCAGGAAAGAGCAGCCTGAATTCAGGACAATATCTATTCTATTTCAGGTTAAAAAAAAAAACAACTAAAGTTACAGTTTGATGGGTAAGCAAAAAAAAAAAATAAAATAAATAAAAGGAATAATAATTCTTCGGGGATTCTAAGACACAATGAAGATGGTTTGGCTGAAATAGTGAACTTAAAATTTTTTTAGGCAAGTGCTTTCTGGGATCCTGAAACCACCAGTTCATTGATGAGTCCTAGGTAATTGCACTATAATTTGGTGGCTGCAAACATGAGATCAGATGATAGTGACTGTTAGTTTGAATTTGCTCTTAACTTAATCAAGTAATTCAACTTCTCTAGGTCTTAGCTTCCTCATATAAAGATAAAAATAATAATTATAATAATACCAACCTTGTGATTACATGGTGAGGATTAAATGAGATTGTACCAAACATTTAGAACAGCATTTTCCACAGAGCTAGTAATAAATTGATTGGAGACCTGTGATTTTAATTTACCAAATAATGAAAATGGAAGTCTAAATTTATTTCATTTTAATACCGTATTGGCCTCTAGTTTGCCCTTCTCTGTCTCATCTTCCACTAGCAATTCTAGCAAATTGCCAGAATCTTTTTTAAAAGACAGCATTGATCATGCTGTTCCTCATGTGGCTTTTTAAAGACACTTTTTTATAACTTGATGTTTAGCCTCAAATATATTTCCCAGTATGGAATATTAAATAAGATACCAATATGATTTATAACCTAAACTTGAATGAGAATATAGTGGGCTAGAGAAAATAGAGTAGATAAGGTACTTGCTTTGTATGCATGTAAGTCAGGTTTTGCCCTTGGTACCATGTCTGCTCTCCAAGCATCCTAATATGTGATTTCTAAACACAGAGCCAGAAAGAAGCCTATATAAGGAGTAAACCCTGAGCAGATCCAGGTATGTCTATCCCTCCTCAATAATGAGAAAGTATTCTATTGATAATTGATTTGAAGCAAGATGCACAACTCTGATTTATCCCAAACAATCAGAAAGATGTGACCACTATGGACAGCAAGTATTTCTGTGGTTTATCACCTAGATCCTCACATCTTCCACTATTTTCTGGGCTCCCTCCTACAGTTACTAGGCTCATAATTCCTCAACTATATCACATTTTTCAGAGCCTTTGAGTATGTGGCTATTACAACCCATATTCTCTTATCATTTCACCAAATTTATACCTGCTGTTTTAAAACCATTTCTGAGTTCTGAAAATCCCCCTTGGATTCATGATTTTTGAGATATTTGTGTGCAATATAGAATGAGCTAAGATTTATCCTTTTAATAATAAATTACGTCAATATTTGCCATATATATGTACTCTTGGATAGCCATACTAGTTTCAAACGGTGCTGTGAATATATACATATATTTTTCTAAAGTTTTAAGATAAAGAAACCGGCGCCCAGGAGATAGCATGGAGGTAAGGCCTTTGCCTTTCATGCAAAAGGTTATCGGTTTGAATCCCAGTGCCCCATATGGTCCCCCGTGCCTGCCAGGAGCAATTTCTGAGCATGGAGCCAGGAGTAACCCCTGAGCACTGCCGGGTGTGACCCAAAAACAAACAAACAAACAAAAAAAATAAAGAAACCAAAGTTCATGGAAGCTAAATGACTTGATGGATGCCACAAAGCCTGGAAGTGGCAGAGAAAATGTTCAAGTGCAGACTCACTTGTAGTTAAGCCTTACTAAAATAGTTCTAACAAAAAATATTATAAGGGGGGCCTGGTGGTGGCGCTAGAGATAAGGTGCCTGTGCTAACCTAGGACAGACCACCGTTCGATCCCCCGGTTCCCCATATGGTCCCCCACAGGCAACTTCTGAGCGAATAGCCAGGAGTAACCCCTGAGCGTCACTGTGTGTGGCCCAAAAACCAAAAAAATATATATATATTATAAGGAACATTTTATTCTTGGGTAACACTCAGTTGTTATTCTTCCTGGCTCTGTTTTATAGTAGTTCCACTCATTTAGTTTTACTTCTTTTTTTCTTGACTAATGACACTGAATCATTGAAAATATCTCTGACATCATTATGGAATTACTACATAAACTTGGCTGAATGTGTCTTTCTTGTGTATTTGGGGCTGTCATTCATTTAGAATTACATTTTACTATTAACATTTTAAATTAATTTTCTAATTCCACTTTGAATTAACTTTTGTGTGGTGTGACATAAGGTACCAGATTCACTCTTTTACTTATGTATGCTCAGTTTTTCCTTCATTTGTTGAAGAGACCTTCGTACTCTATGTACCCAACTCAGATCCACTAGTCTTGAGTAACAAATAACCTTGTAAACAATAAACAGCTTCAGTACAAATACACCCTAGTTTTCTATTGTCAGGTACATATTTTATCCATAATAGAACTCTGGCTGTCATCTATCATTTGACTATTTAACAAGGTCTGATAAGTCTAAAACCAAAACATTTGCAAAAGTTCAAGGCAAACACATACAAAGCCAACGTTCAGAGGTGCTGCCTTATAGAAGAATAATGAGCATGCAAGAGAAAATATTTCGTAAATAATATGCAATGTTAAGATTGACTCTAGGTTTTTCGCCTCTGTTTCATTTTAGTATGAACTAGTCACATCCATTTCAACAACTTGCTGAGATCATTAAGGAAATGGAAACTACAATCAAAAAGAGAAAGCGTGAGAGGTAATTTGAGAGCAGAAGGTTACCATGGAGGAGGCCTCTTCTTAATGGGATTTTAAAGCAGGAGACTTTGGATAGCTCCATGACAGTATGGCAAGAATGACTGGATGGAGGTATAGAAGTCTTCTAAATGAGAAAGGAAAATATACAACATACAAAAGTCAGTGGTATAGAAAAGAGGTCTGAAAGAAGCGCCATTAGTGATAATCTTCGTTTTTAGTATGATTTTAGACAAAAGCCTCCCAATTTTTTTTTTGGGGGGGGGCACACCTGGTGACGCTCAGGGGTTACTCCTGGCTATGAACTCAGAAATCGTTCCTGGCTTGGGGGACCATATGAGATGCCCGGGAATCGAACCGCGGTCCATCTTAGACTAGTGTGGGCAAGGCAGAAGCCTTACAGCTCCACACCACTGCTCCAGCCCCCAAAGCTTCCATCTTTTTCCTCACCTAGGCATACATGTTCTACACATGATAGTTGGTTTTATATTGCTTTCAACTTCTTGATTTCCATATAGACACAGGTAAGTCACTTCATATAAGTGAGCTATTGCAGTAGGAAAGGAAATTTCAGGAGGGCTCATCATGGCACGATCATGCCCAAATGCAGCTTAATGAATTTGTGTGAATTAGATACTGCATGGTTGGGGTTTGAACGTTTACTGAATAGACCCAATGTAACACAAACGTCTACTCAATTCTTATTTCTATTTTTTGGCCTATATTTATTTACCTATTTAAAGAAAAAAACAGGCAAATATATATGATGCAGATCAAGTTTGAAAACATCATGGTTTCAGTAACTTTGTGGTAATTTCTATGAATCAATATTCATAAAGAATGCTAAGAGATAAATTCTATTTTCAACTCCACCATTATTTACCATGTGCCATGAGTAACCTTTTGCCTTCTTGTGACTGTAGCTTCTTGAATTTTAACTGATATCATCTGTGCGTACTAGTCAATAAATGCTTTCCAATTTTAAACAATTTATATTATTATTTAAATAAAAAGTTTGAATGCTTAAAGAACTTGATTTGGAAACACCAATCATAGCCAACACCTTTACTATTGAATGATATTGAGAAAGTCATGTAACTTTCCTCAGATTCTTTCATCTATAAAATGGAAATACTAGTGTTAACCTTGCAGACTTATTGTATTATTCAAATAAGATAAAATATAAAGTTGGCAAATTATCAGGGGTTTTTAGGAGATATTCTTAAATAATGGTTACTTCTGATGTTTTAAAAGCAGGGTGGAATTTCATCTTCTATGTGAAATATGCCAAGACATTCCACTTACTCTTTAAACTTCTACCTGTGATTGTGTCCATGAATTGAAATGTGCGTGTGTGTGAGAGAGAGAGGGGGAGAGAGAGAGAGAGAGAGAGAGAGAGAGAGAGAGAGAGAGAGAGAGAGAATGAGAGCCTCATGGGATTCAAGTGTTGCTAAGGCAACTACTCATTTCCAAATCAGGGTAAATAGTTTCACTAAATGTACAGTTTCCTTTAACAAATTGGATTCCAGTGAAGGGCAACCTCGCCTTCCCCTGCTGCTCTGTACTCAAGTTAGGGATTGCGCACCTGCAGCTCTCTGTGCCTGGGGCTTCTTTCATCTTCTGCCAATGACACTCTAAAGGTAACAACCAGTAAGGGAGATCACTGAGGTCTGCCAGCTTTCCCCAGTTTTTACCTTTTGTACTTTGTCAAGTTGGAATCACATTTCTTGACTCTCGCAGTAGGGTGTGGAAACAATTCCTTGGCACAGTCATGTAATAGACTTCTAAGCAAAGATGCCATGCAGTTTGCAGTCATCTTGTTCTGCCTTTTCTTCCCTACCCCGCAACTATCCTTATTTCCCCTACTCACTCATATGAATTCCTGCAGGGAATGAACCTATTATTAAGCCAGCATTTCCTCTCCGGCTACATTCTTGTGTTAAATTAGTCCTCTTCATTGTTGCAAATAATAGGCGACCACTTAACTATCAATGAAAATTCACTGCACTGCTGTGGGATTATTCAGTTCTTCATGAACTACACAGTTCTGCTATTGTTTATAGGGAGTGATTTTAAGTTTCAATTGCCTTATTTTAAATGTTTTATTTTAGGAGGAAGTGAACAAGCTTCCTTATGTACTTTGCATATTTTCTCTTTGAGTCTCTTGGAACAATGGGTACTATAGCACAGGCAATTTATTTATTTTTCTTCTTGAAATCATTCTTGTTTTTGACTTCTGCTTTTGAATATACCAGCCTCAGAGCACAAACATAGCACAAACATAAAATACATGAAACATTTTAATTACTTTTTAAAATAATGTAAAAGAAACTACATGATTATGTCTTCCTTTCTGGATACATCCTGGAAGCAGAAATAATTGTCCTAACTTTTTCATAACTCATTAGGAAAATGAGACACTCTTTTCCTTTCATTAAGGTTCTCCTATGTATTAGGCCTGTCATGAATGCTGTCACCCTGTCACAAGTTGACTTGAAATTTCACCATAAAGCAGGTACTAATATGTTCATTTTATTAATGCAGAAACCAATTGAAGATATATTGCATAAATTTTCACAGAATAGTCTCACTCATCTATGGGTTTTAAGAAAAATAAAAGATAATATTATATACATACCCTGAGACAAGAGACATAAGGGCTGGAAGAAGAGACCCATGAGATGTAGCTTACTACAAAGTGGTGAGTGTGATTAGAGAAATAATTACACTAACAACTATAATGACAATGGAATGACTGAGAAAATAGAATGCCTGTCTCAAATATAGGTAGGGGATTGGGGGCATTGGTGGTAGGAATGTTGCACTGGTCAAGGGTGTGTTTTTTATTAATAACTGAAACTCAACTATGAATATGCTTAAAGATTTTATAAAAATGTTCAATATGGAAAATGTCTATTCTTATTAATATACAAAAATTACTGATAAAATACACTAAGGAAAACATTTCTGCTCTGAAGAATGCTTCAAAAATATATTGAAAATGGAGTTAGCAAAACTGAAAAAGAGAGAAAATGTACTTATTAAGCATGTTAAAGGAGTAATAGAAAAATGGATGTACATGAACCTATTAGTTAACTGTTAATGTTAATTAAAAAGCTTACCATTTGAATTTATCCACTCTAAACTTTCAGACTAACTGCTGTGTACCACTGAAATATGAGCTTTGGCAATTTATGTTTCTCCAGTTCACTTCTAGGTCATTGAAAGGCAGAGAAAGAGAAGATCTGTAGCATCTCTATGATCTAGTTTCCAACTCAACTTGCATTGCTATTCTGGAAATGCTGTTATATTCTACTAATTTCTGGACAAGCATATGTGATGCCAGTATTTGTCCTGGTAACACTAATGCTTTTTAGTAATAGTTCTTAGATACAGAGATTTAAGTGTATTTATGATTTTTGCAAATTTATGTCATAGCACACTCTTCTAATTTCTCAGTAATTTTAATTGAATCACTCGTGATACTAATATGTAACATCGTTTTTATTTTTATGCTTGGACCTGACCTTAAAATGTCCTACATCTCTTCTAATTAAAGACACAATCATGCTCTATCTTTTAATGCTAACATTCTCTTTATTGATTATTTGTTTCCATATTTAATTATTCTTAACAATTATATTTTGTCATTTTATTTTGTATATTTTTAAAAAAATTGAGCCATAGAGTATATGCCATTACCTACTCATTTTAAGTGATCATTTTGATATTTCAGTATGTCATATGTGCTCTTATTCATTAATTTTCTCTGCAGCACAGTTTCCCTGTTATGAAATAGGAAAGCCTTTCCATTTTAGGTTTCCATTGATAGATTTTGTCTGTTCTAGTCTTTATTTTGATAAGGAAGTTGCTATGAACGTTTTGTAATGTGCCTGCTGATAAACAAGACATTCTTGAGTGCACATGCTTATAAAAATGATCTGTAGAGCTATAATGAAAACAAAACTATTTTCCAAAGTAATTATTTCAATTTAGAATCCTAACCAAATTACAGTAAGCAAGTGTATCAATTATTCCAAATGTTAACCAATATTTTTAAGAGAGTTTTAAAGATTTAAATGAAATTAAAATCTATACACCAAATCTAAAAAAGAACTCTTCCAAATTTTTCTCTACTTTTTTTTATAATGGAATATTTTGAGTTTATTTTTCTTTTACTTTTAAAGAAAACGCATGTATTTCTTTATATAAATTTTATATTTTATTTTCTATACTTTTGCTTCTTTTTTTCTTTCTTCTCAGCCTGCAAACATTATTGTGAGAGGCAGTTAGCAGTTAGATGGCTCCTCTCTCTAACTCCCTTAGTCAAGGCTCTTTCCTAGGAAAGAATCCTCCTTCCTGATAACTCTGCCAGTGGGTCTTAGCCTGGGCCACTTTGAATGTCTCTAGTAGCCATGGTCTGGGATGAGTCATATTCAATTCTCATTAGAATATGTGATTTTTTTCTTTCTTAACCAACATGGTATTTTGTATTTTTGTCTTGGTTTTATCAATATGGCTTCCAATAAATCATCTTAGTATCTTATTTCTTTTTTATTTTTATTTTATTTTATTTTTATTAAAACACTCCACCAGTGCAACATTTCCATCACCAATATCCCAAGTGTCCCTCCTCCCCACCCCACATCGTACTATACTCTAGACAGGCTTTCTACTTCCCTCATTCAGTCACATTTTGTTATGATAATTCTGAGTGTAATTATTTCTGTGACTGCACCCAACAATCTCTGTGGTGAGCTTCTTGTCGGGAGCTGGACCCTCCAGTCCTCCTTTATTTTGTCTCTGAAAATCTCTGAGAATGATTCTCAGAAACTTTTGCTTCTTTAAAATAAAAATTTGCTTGGACACTGTGAAATTACAAAGTTATTCATGGTGATTGGGGTTCAGTATTGCCTTTACCACTGTTCAGTTCCTTCTACACATTTCCTTCCATTTCATTTGCCTCCTACAAACTGGTCTGTTTTTATGTGGGGCACTTTCTATATTCAAAGACTTCTACTTTTAGGCAAGATACCCATTATAATTATGATCAACTATTACTTTCCTATTACTTAAGTAACTGGAAAAGGTGTGTATTTAAAGATTAAAATCATGTAGAATAATAGTCCTTGCATCTCCTATTTGATGAGGCATGAATAGGAAGAGCAATAATTAATACAGGTGAAATATTTGAAAATGAAGATTTCCAGTTACCCTTATCTGGCTAGGTTGAGTGATACCCCTATCAGAAGTCATAACTTTTAACATATTCAATGACAGAATTAATACGCTGACAGTGATAAGAAAAATCTGTTACATTCTGATAGTTCTATCACTCACAGTGATGACAAGAAAGTTCTTTTCTTTCATTTCATGCTAAATCTGAAGAACATCACTGGAATGTTTTGAGATGAGTTTGATTTGCTTCAGTTTCATCTACAGGTATTAAGAATGGTGTCAGGGACTGGAGAGACAGTACAGCATGTAGGACACTTACTTTGCATTTGACTGACATAGAATCAAATCCAGCCCCCTATATAGTCCCACAGGAGTGACCCTGGAGCAGAGAGCATTGATAAAAGTGATTCTTGAGCACAGAATTATGAATAAGCTCTGAAGATAGCCAGATATAGCCCCCAAAATCAAAATAATAAGAGATCAGATATATTTCTAGGCATTCTTAAAAGTAAATATTATAGCTGTGTGGTTTCTTGTGATGAGATATAATAGGTGAAGTGAGATGTTGAAATAGATGAAAGATATTTACAAGTATGAAAACCATTCACACTCAAATGTTTGTAAAGTCAAAATCCTGAAGGCTGAAGTTGGATTTGACACATTTATTTTTGGATCTTTTACTAAATAGATAATGGGAAGTTGATAATGATCCTTAGCAGTGTGATTAATAAATTTTGATATGGGGAATATTGTAAAATATAATTAACAAAGAAGAATACTTGAGACCTCAGATGAGGTATACTGGTTAATTCTCAAGGAATATGAGTAAGGAGTGATTTTTTTTCAAAGAATATACACATACAAATCACGAAGGAAAAATATATCTTTGAATACATCCCAACCAAGATTGTTAAAGTATTAGTAAATAAATTAAAACTTTAATTTCACTTTCTGTTCAATTTATCTTTCTGCCTCTAACTCTTTATAATTTTTTATAATTCTGCCAGGAGCTGAATGATGTTTGATGGACAAAGAAGGGGTGCACAAGACTGGAAGACTGGAAGATAAGTCAGACAAGTCAATTGTGACAATATTATACCTAATTCAGGTCCAATATGAAGAAATTCAATAATAAATCTGGTAATAGACCTGGTGACCCGCTGAATTTAAGCATATCAATCAGCGGAGGAAAAGAAACTAACCATGATTATCTCAGTAACGGCCAGTGAACAGCGAAGAACCCAGAGCCAAATCCCTGACCTCAGGTGGGGCGCAGGA
>PVKC010000398.1:44208-69841 GCA_004027635.1 Crocidura indochinensis | reverse complement strand
TTTATGTCCATTTGTAGCATAGTCGAGCTGGCACATGTTGGCGTTTGAGCAGTATTCAGACTGTCCCGGATGGGATTTGGTTCCTGGAGCTGTTGTGCAGAACTGTGTCAATTCTATATCTGGGATTCAGGATTCTAGGCTGAATAGTCGGTGTCTAATCTCCTGGGGGTCTTACCCTCTGCCTCTTTTTGAGACAGATATTGCATTTCTTTCTCTATTATAGTCATGGTAGTTGTTAGTGTAGTTATTTCTTTAATTGCACTTAACATTTTTTGTGGTAAGCTTCATATCATGGGCTGGACCATTAGACCCTCAGCTCTATTGTTTCTGTCTTTATTTTTCTTAACTCCCATAGATGAATGAGTTTAAATTTAGTTAGCATCCATTAATGTAGGTAACTTCCTTTGCTTCAATGTGTGTGTTCTGAAGCAGTAGTAATCTTCCTTTTGGTGATACAATCCCTAATTCATTCATAGGCCTGGAAATAAGTTGTTAATATGCATCATTCAGAGACATCCAACTGGATTACTATTTTAATTTTTCCTACCAGTAACATTATATCTCCTTTTAACCAATACAGTTTACAGTAACTATTTAATCACATTAACCTATTTACTATTATAATTTCTTTTGGTAAACTTAATATCCCAAGGATATTTGAAGGAAAAATGAAAGAACATTTTCCACCATATGGTTTCTCAAGCTATTTCAAGAATCCATAACTTATTGACTTAGAAATTAATTTATTTAGAAGCAGATCAATTAAATTAGTGTTTATATAAAATTTAGTTATTGGAGTCATTTGTTTAAAGTGATGAAATGGATGAGCAGATAAATACATGATTAAATATATAGGTATATATGATATATATAAAATTTCAACAAGGAAATTAATAAATTAAATGAATGAGTAGATAAATATATGATTAAATTGCTAGTTATACATAGAATAACAGGTATAGATCGAATTTCAGTAAGGAAAAAAAAAGAAATCACTGAGTGAAACATAGACATTACTTGCCAAGAAAAGTATGGTAAATGGTATATATTATTCAACAGATACAATGCCAATAATATTGATAATTGTTAGGAATCTATAAAAATGTGATTACAATTTATAATTATAAATTACTTACTAAATTTTTTATTAGTATTTAGAAAAATATTCTTATTACAAATATATGTAAATTGTAGTTACTGATGAAATATTGTCTATTGCTAAAGTGGCAATTATTTTATGAGATAAAATTATATCAAATCAGGACTCTACACTATAAACTGATTTCAACATTATTACCTTCACGTGTTTTCTTTATACATTATCATGTAATAACTGAAGAAATAAATATTGCAATTTTATTTTTATTGGTAGTTACAGAATCTATGTCTGTTTTATATTTTTTATTAGACAATATAATTAGAAATTCTGATTTAGTCGATAAATTCTAGAGACTTCCTTTCACCATAGAAACATATTAGTAATAATAAAATAATAAAACACTTATTTGAAAATTTCACAAAATAATTAAATAATATATTAAATGAATATTACATAGGTATTAATACCTATTATATTAAAATTGGTAGGATAATAAATATTAATGATTACCTTTTAAAAACATCAAAATACATAGAGGAATGTACTAGGTTATGATAAAAATGTTAAAGATAGCTCTTTTCAAATTATATTGACACTCCTTACTTTCTTTCATTAAAACTTCTTTGAATGTCTAACATTATAGTTATTTTTGTTTCCTGATATCACAGACTTTTCATTTTCTCTTTTTTCTGTATCTTTTACATTCTTCTCAACTGGTATAAGTTTCTTTTAAAGAGTTTCTTATTGTCCCATATCTATCATTTACATTTAATCCATTTATTTTTAATGTCAGCAGAGAAAGGGAAATTTAATTAATTTCAAGGATCACAATTATATAAGTATGCATGACTAAACTATTATATATTTTGTATTATTTTCAATAGATGACAATTACTCTGAAAAAGTGAGCCAACTTAAATATTAATCTAAACATCATTTATTTCTGGTATAGTAAAATTAAGCTGTCATAAATTTTCAGAAATAAGCAGTAGTAAAAGCTGTTCTGATACTTTAAATCCTCTGGATCTGGAAATTAATTCACCTTTAGATCTTTTGTATTAACGTATTTTTTATCACACATATAAGGTATTTCATTCTTCCTTTCATATTCCATGTCTTTTCCTATGAAATATTTTCAAGTATTATTTTATTGAATTTGATTATTATTATTTTCACTTAATATATATTACTATTAATCACTCAAAATGGATCAGATTGATTACATGTTAGATAAAAATTTTGATTATAACAGTTTAAAATATATTTTGATATTTTTCCTTTGGTCTTTTCTTCAAACAGCACATTCTTAAAGACATTTTGAATGTATGTCAGCAAAAATATCATTTTTTAAATTATATAGGTCTTTAACTTATTTTATTTATTTTCACCCTACTATCTTGGCTCTTCTTAGCTAAAATGTTTTTTTTTTGTTGTTGTTTGTTTGTTTGTTTTTGGGTCACACCTGGCAGCGCTCAGGGGTTACTTCTGGCTCTACGCTCAGAAATCGCTCCTGGCAGGCTCAGGGGACCATATGGGATACCGGGATTCGAACCACCGTCCTTCTGCATGGAAGGCAAACGCCCTATCTCCATGTTATCTTGCCAGCCCTAGCTAAAATGTTTTATACATAGTAGGCGTTATTAAAATTATGTAGAGTAGACTTTTATAGCAGACCTTTCCTTTTAAATATGACAAATTTGTAAACTGATATAATGATCCAGCACATTGTCCCTAATCACCAAAGACTCCCGAATTTTGCGCATCCAATCAGCATTTTAAAATGAATAACACTGAGGGCAAAGAGATAGATATGGAGTACAGGCGCATTCCTAAATTCAATCAGTAATGTTAATTTTTTAAGATACTCCAGATGTGTCACTGACACCTAAATGCTGTTGGGGATTTCTCTGTTGACACTAAAAACTATATTGTTGGGTCCATGTAGTAGTGAATTGCAGAAATCTAGCTTTGGATTCTGTGTTCCAGTTCATCACATGTCATTGGGATGTGGTTACTAGTTTCTTTGAGTAATTTTTTTTTATAAATAACTGTATTTAAGCACCATGATTACAACGATGGAGCAGTAATGCAGCAGTAGGGAGTTTGCCTTGCATGCGGATGACTAGAACGTACCTCAGTTCTATCCCCAGCATCCTATATGGTCCCCCAAACTAGGAGCGATTTCTGAGTGCATAGTCAGGATAACCCCTTAGTTTCACTGGGGGTGACCAAAAAACAGAAATTAAAACAATGACAAAAACAAAACCACCCCCCTTCACCAGTGCAATATTCCCAACACCAATGCTTTCCATCTTCAAACACCCACTACGAAAAAAGGAGGAAGATGGAAGAAAGGAAGGCAGAAAAGAAAAAAGCAAGATGGAAAGGAAAAAGGAGGGAGGGAGGGAAGAAAATAAAATAGGAAGGACGAGAGGAAGAAGGAAGGAATGAAGGAAAGAAGAAAGGAAGGAAGGAAGGAAGGAAGGAAAGAGAAATAAAAAAGGAAGGAGGAAGGAAAGGAAAAAGGAAGAGAGAATGCAGAGGGCAGAATTAAGGATGGAAGGGAAGAAGAAAAGAAGGGAGAACAGAAGGGAAGACGAATGTGAAAGAGAAAGGAAGGAAGGATGAAAAGGAGGGAGAAAGGAAGTGAGAGACAAAGAAATAAAGGCAATAAAGGAGGGACATAGAGAGGAAAGAAGAAATAATAAAAGAAGTAAGGGGGAGTACTAGGAAGGAAGGAAAGAAGGGGAAAGACAAAATGAAGGATGCAGGAAGGAAGGAATGAAGGGAGGGAGGGAGGGAGGAAGGGAATAGGGAAGGAAGAAAAGAAGGAAGGAAATGATGAAAGAAGGAAGGAAGGAAGAAAAAGAGGAAGGAAGGAAAGAAGAAAAATTAAAATTAAATTACTGTCTTTTAATATTTCAATGTTAAAATCTGTGCTTGCCAATGTTTCTGACCAGGACAACATACTTATCATTTTATTTCTGATGGTACTTCTATCCTACTACTTATAAACTTAGCCTCAGGTAATTTTTTTTCTCTCACATAATTCTTACTGGTTATCAACTTGGAATAACTTGTGAAACTGAAAGATTTATACGTCCCCAAGATGACCAACACTTTCTGATATATGTTATGTTCAATCACTTTTAAAAAACCATTGTAGAATTAATTAAATAGGGGGCCGGGCGGCGGCGCTGGAGGTAAGGTGCCTGGCTTGCCTGCGCTAACCTAGGATGAACCATGGTTCGATCCCCCAGTTCCACATATGGTCTCCCATGCCTGCCAGGAGCTACTTCCCTGACCGTCACCGGGTGTGGCCCAAAAACCAAAAAAAAAAAAAAAAAAAGAATTAATTAAATAGATTTCTATGGCACTCTGAAACAGTGTCTAGGTTGGAAACTCTGCATATTGCTTCTTGGAACTCTGCAGATTAAAAAGAAATATCAGAGTAAATTTTTCTATCTAAACATTCTGCCTTTAAGTAGAAGTAAGTTGGGACAACTTTCTTTCATTAGAGTATTCTTTGCTGTGTTTGTGGAAATATCTATGATAATGCACCTGCCCTTGCATTTTATTTACTGCTATTTCCAGGTGGCTTGTTTATGCCTTTCAGCACTCTGAAGCATATAATGTAGAAACTAATATTCTGGCAGTAGATAACTTGACAACATTTTCCCTGTCCAGGAATGTGTTTATAATTGTCTACTTTTTTCTTTTTTTTTCCTGCTTATATAATGACAAATAAGGAAAAAAGATTGTGACAAAATAATTTTATCACTGTTTCTTTTTTAATGTGACAAACTTCAGCCTTGACTATTGTAGGATTCTAATCTGGTTTCTGGATTTCACACTGTTAGGGTGCTGAGATTGACTCTCCATCTTACAGCGTCCCTGGGGTTTCCAAGAAGACACACACACAACCAAGAAAGAGCCAAGGCGAGATTTTATTTATTCTGACATGCCAGGGTTGATGCTCTATCCTGCTAAAGACAGGCTTAAAAACAAAGACCCCAAGACAGGTTTAGACAGAGTTTTTTTAGGGTATCATTGGGAGTGGATTTGTGTCAGCTACTTCTTGTTGCAGTTAACATTCTGGGAAAAATAAACCACAAAGCAGTCTTATTGTTACATATCTCAATATCCATAGAGTGACTTGCAGTAGAACATTTTGTGACACCCATATCTTTGCCTACATACTTTAGATAACAATTAATCATGAGGGTGGAGGGGCTTTAAATAAGGTGGGACCCAGGACGCTTTTGGAAAAGTTTATTTTATTTAACTTTATTTCTCTTCAACACAAAGGTAATTTATATTGTCAAGGTGTTGTTTTTGTTGGGATAAGAGGAGTATTGTTTATAATTGTCATATTGTTAATATCCTTGATGAAAAACAATTTAAAGAAAAGAAAAATTTTAGTTTTGAGGATCTATTATCTAAGAATAGATAATATATCTAAAAATAAATAAAATAAATAAAAACATATAAAATATCATCTAAAATAAATAAATAAAGTATTTAAAATATTATCTAAAATATATCAATATTTTCCTAAAAAATAATTTGCTCCTATTCAAATTGAATAACTGTTTGAGACAGCAATGACAGAAGACATTTTTATACTGAAGATTAGGTTAATTCTGGATTAGAATTAATAGATAGAGTGGTGGGGGCCGGGTGGTGGCGCTGGAGGTAAGGTGCCTGCGCTAACCTAGGACGGACTTCAGTTCAATCCCCCGGTTCCCCATATGCTCCCCCGTGCCTGCCAGGAGAGACTTCTGAGCGAATAGCCAGGAGTAACCCCTGAGCGTCACCGGGTGTGGCCCCCCCAAAAAATAGATAGAGTGGTAAATTAATAAAGTGGTAAATTTGTTGATTTACTAGTGGACAATTCTCGTTCTTTTCTCAGTATTCCTGCTGTAGTGAATATCACCCAAAACAGTGCCCAAAAAATGAGAGAAGCACCAAGGTCTTCAAATCTTAAATAAGTAAATAGATAAATATTCAAGTATTTATGGTTTTTATTTTATTTTATATAATTTTTTTATTTTGATCATAGTGGCTTACATATCTTTCACATTAGTATTTTAGGTACATATTAACATTGAATCATGGGAATACCTACCACCAAATTTGTCCTCCTCCTTCCCATTCCCTTTCTGCAACCCATATCCCCCATAATCCCCACCCCCAGGCTTCTAGAGTAGGTGGTCCCCTCTTTGTCCAGCTTACTATCAGTGATCAAATATCTTTTTGGTTCTGGTGCCCTCCCTTGTTTCTCCCTCTATTTGAGAGTCTAACCTAGATAAATTGAGTTATGTGGTTTTGTTTGAGGGAGAGAAAGGCAATAGAGTGGGGTAAATATTAAGCAAAATAATAATAAAAAATAAAAATAAAAATTATTAAGGCCTCCCAATTCTTACCACAGGCTGTGTTCTTCACACAGACTGTATAGAAAGAGGAGGTACAGTAAACGCACCCTATATACACCTCAACCCAGACCCTTGCCTGGTCTGTATTGGAAATTGGGGACAAAAAAAAAACAAAAATAAATAAAAATAAAAAATAAAAATAATAAAATATAAATAAAATGAATTAATAGATTAAAAATATGCTGAGAATGGGTGGAGTCCTTCTAGTGGCTATCTTCCTCAGTTTGAGAGGACATGAGAAAGATAATTGAAACACCATAACAATCCAAAAATAAATGTCGAATTTGATATCCATTGAGACCTGCACAATAAGAAAGCATCACACATTAGTCTCGGTTTTGAACTCATATCATGCCAGAGTGCAAAAAGGAGAAAGATAAGGTAAAATAATATAAAAATAGAAAAGGAGACATCCACTTTAATATCTATACCAAAATAAAGATGTCAAACAAAAAAAAACAATAAATAAATATATATGTGGAAAAATGATTATTTTGTGCTTTTTTTCCTTTTCCACCTACATAGGCACAGTACTAGTAATGAGTCTTACATATTAATGTTCTCAGAGCTTTTTCCTTGCTGTACTATCTCTCCAGTCCTATAATGTTCTACTTACATAATAATTTACTATGTAAAATTACAGCTAACTTAAAAACCAATAGTCTCACTCATCTATGGGTTTTAAAGAAAATAAAAATCATCATTGCAACAATCATCAAACTTAATGAGAGGAGGCTAGAACTCCCAGTTTACTCCATGAAGCTCACCACAAAGAGTGGTAAGTGCAGCTACAAAAACAAACACACAGAAAACCACCATAATCATGTGAATGAATGAGAGAACTGGAAAACCTGCCTGGAGTACAGGTGTGGGTGGGGTGGGAGGGAGGGGGACTTGGGACATTGGGGGTGGGAATGTTGCACTGTTGAAGGGGGTGTTCTTCACATGACCGAAATCACAAACACATATGTAATCAAAACGCTTAAATTAAAAAAAAAAAAAGGAAAAAAAAAGAAGGAAAAAAAAAATAAGGCCTCCCAATTCTTACCACAGGCTGTGTTCCTCACACAGACTGTATAGAAAAAGGAGGTACAGTAAACACACCCTATATACACTTCAACCCAGATCCTTGCCTGGTCTGGATTGGAAATTGGGGACAAAAAAAAACAAAAACAAATATGACTATTACTATATTTATGATATGCTTTTATTTAAATTATATTTTACAACATTATTAGGCAAAAGTTAAACTTTAACACATTAAATATAAAATAAATGAACACATAATAAATTTATTCAAGAGGGAAACTTTTCTCAAAAATCTATCACAGCAAACATTTTTATATAGTTCAGATATCCTGGGAAACCTGTTCAGGAAATGCAATAGAGCTGCTGTTTGCAATTCATTGTCTGTGTTAATAAATCACTTATACTAGAAGTAAAATTACATTTTCCATTGGTTAAATTATGGATTCTATCAATTGTAAAGTTGATTTTATACATCTCCAAAAATCTAAATATTCTTTCCTGAACACATCTTACAGATTAGTTATAACGATTTCTAAAATGAATTAAAGCTACCTTCTATGAATAAAAAGTCTTGTGTGCTAACCTTTCATTGTTGAAGCCATATTATGTGACCCAGAACTTTAAAAAGAACATTGACTTTTTCTTGAAGAACTAAAAATGAAACAGAAAAAATACTGCTCTATTAGTAACAAGACTGACTTCGTGTTCACTGCTGAACTTAATAGCTTTTTCACTTAAGAATCTCATGCAAAATTCATCAGAGTTAATGGCAGAATGGATTGTGCCTGTCTAGTGTGCTGAAGAAAGAGTGGAGTGAAATGGGATTTCAGTAAAGCTTAATGCTTATGACACGTTGCAAGTTGCACAAAGAAAGACAGAATTAAGAGGGAAAAGTAAATTTTTAGATTTTTCAAATGAGCAATACTGCTAGAGTTGTCATGTACATATTCATATATATAATAGTATGCAAAGGCTTCTATAATTTACCCTTTAGTAAGACAAAAAAGAAACAATCCACTGAAAATCTCTTACTCTTAGATTGTAACAATTAAAATAATAGTAAGCATACTAATATTTATCTGTAAAAAATGATGGAATTAAGTTTAGATACTGAAGGCTTTCCAAAATGCCACCAATATAAAATTAAATTTTCCCCTATTTATACTAACAGATATCTACCATTTGAAGAAAAGCAGATCAAGAAGCAAGTGCACATAAAATGATAATAGAATAGTTTGTTGTATATACTGCTTTATCCCAAATTCCATTCCCCTTTTCTTCATTTTGTCTTGATAAAATTACCAGTATGATAAAAAATGCATTTAAGTTGAAACTTTTTAATATTAAAAACAAATAAATACAATTATAATTAAATATCTTTTATTTTGATGTGCTATACCATAGAAAATAATGAAATAATTTTATTTGTAGTAAGCTAATTTTAAAATTTTAGATATGCTTTATTATATCATGTTCTCCATGACATAGACCATCACTCTAAAGTTTTTGATTTAAGTACTTCCATTTGTTTAAGTATGAGATTGTGACATTTACATGATGAGAAAATCAATCACTATTTTAGTTTGCTCTTTGTTCTAATTTTTAAAAAAGGAGTTTCATAGATGAATATTTTGAGTATAAATTGGTATCCAGAATGCTGACCTGTAATATTGAGAGTTACATTTTGTCAGATATTAGAATAAGTAGGATTGCTATTTTGTTAGGTTGATCTATTTTCTTTAAATCAAACCAAGATTCTTTGTTATATGAAAATAAAAATTATTTAATTTGTCTATTACATTAACATAAATTTAAATGCATATAGCAATAGAAATGTGTATCAGAGAAATTATTAAATATAAAAATCTACTTTTATCATGATGTATGGCAATCAAAGTCAAGTGTTTCTTTTTTATTTTATTGAAATCATTGTTATTTACAACGTCCTTCATATTTGGATTTCAGACATACAATGAATCAGGTCCAATCTCACCAACAGTGTAGACCTCCCGACACCAATGTTCCCAGAGTGTATCCTATAGAACCACTCTTTGTCTCCTGGCCTTCCAGTATAACAGGCCCACTTAAACTTTAGATTGTGAGAGTTTGGGTCTTGTCATTCCAATGTTGTTGACTTAGGCTTGAATATTAATTTTATCATTTTATATCTTCACCAAAGCACCTGAGACTACTTGGTCATTGACCCCATCCTTAATTTCCCTCCTATTCTTAAATTTATTTAATTTTATCTAAATCTCTACATCTAAAATACATAAATATGATGTATAATTCTTATCCCTAGGTTCTATAAAAAAAAGGCAGGAATCCTATATAAAAGATAAAAAACGTGGCAGTTTTTTTGCATAGGTGGGGCAAAAGTTGGGGGAAAAAAATAAACCTTTGGCCTAAAATAAAAAGATATCCCTATCATTGAATCATCCTGCCATAAAACCAAATACAAGCTGTAGGCATATTTAGTTGTCTAACCCCAAAGTTTTTCCTCATGGTCTAAGAAAAAGTTCTCAATCACTGTTGTCATATTCAGGCTCTGTAATTAGAGAACTTGACTTTTGTACATATTCTATGTAAAAGTAAGTCCAGATATCATGAAATGCCTTCTTGTTTCATCTCACCATTTGGTGGCAAAGCAGAAAAATTCACACTGAAAGCATGAATTTATAAAGTGATAAGCAGGGGAGGTTGAAAGGAAGAGTGATACATAACGGGGACAGGAATATTATGTAGCACATACAGGCATTGTTGCTGTTTCCAAGTCCTCAGGGTTTCATAAGCAAGGGACATGCAAATCAAAGCAACTATGAGGTACCACCTCACACCACAGAGATTGGCACACATCAAAAAGAATGAAAATAAGCAGTGTTGGCGGGGATGTGGTGAGAAAGGAACTCTTATCCACTGCTGGAAGGAATTCCAACTACTTCAACCTTTCTGGAGAGCGATATGGAGATTCTTCAAAAAACTGGAAATTGAGCTCCCATACGATCCAGCTATACCACTTCTAGGACTATACTGTAGGAACACAAAAATATAATGCAAAATTCTCTTCCTTACACCTATATTTATTGCCGCACAATTTACCATAGCAAGACTCTGGGAAGAAGCAAGTTGCCCTTCAATAGATGAATGGCTACAGAAACTGTGGTGCATATACACAATGTAATACTTTGCAGCCATCAGGAGAGATGAAGTCATTAAGTTTTCCTATACACGGATGTACAGGGAATCTATTATGGTGAGTGAAATAAGTCAGAGAGAGAGATAAAGATGCAGAATGGTCTCACTCATCTATGGGTTTTAAGAAAAATGAAAGACACTTCTCAATTTTCAGAGACAAAAGAGAGGAGGGCTGGGCGTTACAGCCCGCCTATTGAACCTTACTACAAAGAGTGATGTGTTTAGTTAGAGAAATAACTACATTGCGAACTATTCTAACAATGAAAATATATGAGGGAAATAGAAAGCCTGTCTAGAGTACACGTGGGGGCGGGGAGGCGAGGAGGGATATTTGGGACATTGGTGGTGGGAATGTTACACTGGTGATGGGTGGGGTGTCATCTTATATGACTGAAACCCAACCACAATCATGTTTATAACCAAGGTGTTTAAATTAAAAAAAAGAATTAAAACTGATAAGGAAATATACCTAATGAAATATACATATATCCTTTAAGTATTTTAAAATAGTTTGGAGCAGATAAAATGTGGAACAAATCTTCAGCCTGATGTGTGGTCTTGCGGGCTCTGAAAAAAATATTGCTCACAGCAGTTACTGATCAGGATAAGTCCTCCAGGCAAGGGTTTCTCAAAAACTGTTTCTGATAGTACACAATAGTCCATAGTAAAGGGAGGTGGAAAAAAAATGGTCTATCATAAGTAAATCCGCAGGATAGACAGTGGCAGCATCTTTCTAGGCAAGAGCAAGGCAGGATGGGAGGTTGTCCTTTCGCTATGGTAGCAAGCTAGGAGCTTGCTGGAATGGAGGGAATAGTCCAATTTCTGAAGAGTTAAAAACTGAGGATTAAGTAGGAAGAAAAAATCATGGGTGATAAAGCAAATCAATACAAAAAAAATTATAAAGTGGTAAGCGGGAGGGGGGCGGAGGATACGAAGGGTTATACATAACAGGGAAAATATATATTATGCAACACATACAGACATTATGTACAATACAGACAGGTATCGGAGAGACATAGAGGTGGTCACCACACAAATACTTGCACACATACGGACTAACAATGAAGATTGAACCATATGTTGCCGTTAAATAAGTCACCCAGGTGGCATGGGTCAGAGTACTTAGCAATTATAAATCTGATAATGAGCGAGTAGGGATTCTGTGGTTGTTCCCATAGCAGTATGCTTCAAGGGTGGAGAGATACTGTATCTATTAGGTCAAGGGAATTCCCTTTCTAATTTCCCCAATATTTACTGTGCCAGTGCAAAAAATAAACAACAAACACAAAACATGCCACACTAACCCTCCTTCCTTTTTTTTCTCTTTCTTGTTGTTGTAGGTTTTTTTTTTTTTTTTTTTTTTTTTTTTTGGTTTTTTTGTTTTTTTTTTTTTTTTTTTTTTTTTTTTTTTTTTTTTTTTTTTTTTTTTTTTTTTTTTTTTTTTTTTTTTTTTTTTTTTTTTTTTTTTTTTTTTTTTTTTTTTTTTTTTTTTTTTTTGCTGTTGGGGTTTTTAGTCGTTGCTTGTCTTTTGTTTTATTTATTTATTTTTTTTGGCTTTACTTTTTACTCTTTCTACTTTTAAATTGATTTTTATAGCTTCTAGACTCCTCCCAGGTTTCCTTTTTTTTTTTTTCTCCAAAAGACCCACAGAACTTGAATCATCTTGTTCTGCCTCATAAATTGAGGGGAAAAAATGGACGGTACCAAGAGCAATCAGTCATGAGAATATTGAGTGAAAATCAAAAAATGGCCATGCTTAAAAAACTAACCCAAAGTCATGACAACAGAATTAGGATACCCAACCTACAACAAAATATATTCAAAGGGGATGTGCTACACAAATAGTTCAGGAGGCAAAAGAGAAAGATATGTGATGTATGCTAGGAATAGAGGTGGAGAGAGGCCTACACTGGTGGTGAGAAGGGCCCTAATTCATTAAAACCATGTACCTGAAATATTACTGTGAAAGATTTGGTAATTCACTTTGGTCACAATAAAAAAATATTAAAAAATATAAAGCCGGCAGGTCAGGTAGAAAGGTTTTTTTTCAATTCATAGGGAAATTATCATTGGTGAGGGTAAATTTTGCTGAAAAAAGACTTCTTGGGTTAGATTGTGCATAGTACATTATTAAAGCATTACTATTTTCGAGTCCAGAATAATAAGTAATACGATAGAGAGGACTGTAAACGGAGTCTACAATAAAGTTTTGTCAAATGGGTCTAATTTAGTGTTCGTTAAAAATAAATTAAAATTTGCATATAACATAACTAAGGACAAGATTTTGTTCTGTTTATGTAGCACTACTATACATTTTGAATTGCCTTAAACTTCTATATTTTCTTTCTGTTTTGTTATCTAATTTTAAGTGATTATTTTCATTCATTTTACAAAGCAATATGTAATTAAATGTTTTATTTAATGTAACAGTTAACAGAAAATATAGTAGTAATGGGAAATAAGATAAAATTGCAGTCAAGGAATTTATGTATAAGTTCAAAACATTTAAATGCAGCTTTCTTCTTTATAGTGTTATATTATGTCACTTTAGTTTATATAGAAACCTGTATTATGATGTTTGGTAATATAACCCTAATTTTCTTAATTTTCTTATAATATCTCAATTCATTACAAATATATTTTCATTTGAAATTGTGTTAATCTATTTTAATGTTAGTAAATAACACACTTTATTTTAATATTTTATATTGTTATACATTATTTTTCTAATAAACTGATAAATTAATTATCATTATTATTTCTTGGTGCATGTTTTCATAACATAACTCTACCATATATGAATGTCCTATTTGAAATTTTCTATGGAGAGAAAGATGAGATCATGTTGCTGCTATGTATTTTTATGTCTAGCCAGTGAGTACTGTGCTTGATAAAAGCACTATTAGGGGAATGGAGATAGCATGGAGGTAAGGCATTTATCTTGCTTGCTGATGGTCGGTGGTTAGAATCCCAGCATCCCATATGGTCCTACGAGCCTGACAGGAGTGATTTCTGAGCATAGAGCCAGGAGTAATCCTTGAGCACTGCCTCTGGGTGAGACCCAAAAATCAAAAAACAAACAAACAAAAAAACACTATCAGTAGTAAGCAATAAACTTGTTCATCATCTCTAAGAAAAAGTGGCAAATAATCTGCTTGAATTTCTATAGAAAAGTACCATGTACTGAATGCTTATAAATAATAAAAATGTATAATTTACCAGTATTAGAACTTGAAAATCAAAATAATATTGTCAATGTGGTTTGGTTCTTGTGAGACCTCTTTCTGTAGCAGTTTCCGAACTTAATATATTCCATATGAAATAGACTTATTCTTAATTTTTTGAATACTAAATTATGTGATTATAACTCTATGATATAAATTCCAACCAGAAGACTTCATATATCCAAAGCATTGGATTTTGTACTATGAATTCAATATATGAATGAATAGGAACAAAAATTATGTGTTCATAACACATTCATAACCTAATTTATCAAAGTTTTCCATAGCAAAAAACCTTACCAAAATTACCTGTATAATGAGGTTTGGGTTTTCAGTTCATGAACTTCAATATATACAGTTAAATGTAAGTCCTATGATCATAAGTTTCTGAGCTATTTTTAGTTGATCTGTTAAATGACATATCTCATCTTTTCTATAGAATTGATCAATATGTTCAATACATATAGAAACTTTCCTTTCTTATCAGCTATCATCCTTATTATTGTTCTTATAACCTTCTACTTTAATTATAGTAAGGAGAATTATTTTGCTCAACATATTTATCCAATAAATTAAAATCCAAATAAATGTAATAGTAAATATAAATTATTCTTACATTTTAAAATCAACTAATATACATCATATATCTTTCTAAATTTATACACACTTATAAACCAGATTTATAAATGTTATTTTTGAACAAATATTTTGTTTTTACTTAAACTATTTGCTGCTGTGTTACTTCAAGTATACACGTAGTCAACTCCAGTATATATTAGGTATATAAAAATTTTTTTTGGTCTTTTTGGGTTACACCTGTCAGTGCTCAGGGGTTACTCCTGGCTCCATGCTCAGAAATTGCTCCTGGCAGGCACGGGGGACCATATAGGGCACCGGGATTCGAACCGATGACCTTTTGCATGAAAGGCAAATGCCTTACCTCCATGCTATCTCCCGGACCCCTGGTATATAAAATTTTATGATGAAAAACTTTTAATGAAAATATCTTGAAGAATCAAAAATTAAAGGATTTTTATAATTTTTACTAAATAAAAATTAAATTGAGACAAAATATAATCCAGTATATTAATAATTTTGGAAGTTTTTCATGCAAATATAATAATCAGATATAAGCATTGACTATAGTAATAATAATGTAATTAATAAAAATTATTTAATATTCAACAGTTGACAGAATGGAGGTTTATTTTTATAAGCCACAAATTATATTAGATGTTATGATAAATAAATTAGCTAAATATTATGGTACTTATATGGTACATACAGCAACAATAACAAAAAAGACATGGGTAATTTAAATAAGTGTTCTTTCAGTGTATTTTTTGATGCTAGAAAATTTTAACAAAATGGTGCCACATATGATATTATTATACTTCTAATAATACATTCATTGTTAATTTGCTCTATTATGTCTGTTTCTCCAATACTACAATATGTGTCTCCTGATAATAAATATTTGCTTTTTATCTTGTGGAAAAGAAAACACCTGGAGTGGTGGCACAAGTGATAAGGCGTTGCATTGCCCTTGCTAGCCTAGGACAGATGGCAGTTCAATCCCTGGAGTTCCATATGGTTCCCCAAGCCACGAGAGATTTCTGAGCCCATGGGTGTGGCCCAATAAGACAAAACAAAACGAAACAAACAAAAAATACACCTAGGGCTGTCAGCCTGACCATTTCTACTGTACTCACAAGGTGTTTGAGGGACTATGCTGTACTTAACCTGCATGAAAAACATGCATTATAGTAATTTGAGCAATTTCCTCAACCACAGAACACAGATTGTATAAACATATGTCTATTTCTAAACATTAATTTTATAAACAATAATTACCATGTTTCTTTATAGATTATCATAGTAGTGCAGAAATATATATTTAATTTAAAATTTTGTTCAATCTATATGCTCCAGTAAAATTTTAATTTGTATTTTCTACATATATTATGTTTATTAATAGTATCATTTAGGAATGTAAAAATGTACATGTACATTACATTATACATAATGTAAAAATATAGTTTTAATGGACTCTGGTGCACGTTTTTTGTTTGTTTGGGGGTCACACCCAGCTGTGCTCAGAGGTTATTACTGGTTCTGTGCTCAGAAATCGTTTTTGGCTCGAGGGACCATATGGGATGCTGGGGATCAAAGCTGGGTCCATCTTGGGTCATCTGCATACAGTGCAAAAGCCTTACCACTGTGATATTCCGTTAGCTCCAAAGGTTTATCATATGGTATAATTTTATAATTTTTCTATATTTAGAGTTTCATGGGTAAGAAATGTATAGACTTCCAATTTAAAATCATTTTCTTTGAGGCCAGAGAGATAGTATAGAGGGGAGAACATTTGCCTTTCATGAAACCTACCTAGTTTTTATCCTAGACATCCCATGTGAAATCCTGATTCTGCCAGGATTAATTTCTGAGCACAGAGCCAGGAGTAGCTGCTGAGTGCAGGCAAGTGTGACCTAAACAAGAAAAAATAAAAATAAAAAAGAATCACTCTCTTTGATTAAGACACAAAGAGAATTTTTGAGTATTTATATCATATTTTAGTTTTCCTTCATATGAGAAATATGAAGATGGTTGATTGTGAATCCCACATAGAGGTTGCCATATGGAACACAAAAATAGTGCAAAAATGCTACTGAGGTGATAAAAACTGAGAAGTTTTCTCTAGAGGTATTGCTGAACATTTTAAATTAAATTGATATTAAGAAAATAATATTATTGAAGTTTTGTATTCTTGAAATGGTTACAGATGAAATTAACTTTAATAGGATCATAATTATTTATTATTAAGAATCATAAATAAAATAATATCAAAATGATGATATATCATTCATGTATGTGTTTCAGATATTTTATTTTTAATTTAGTGTGATTCACGAAAATGAAATAGGTATTTCTGTCAGAAGAAAGACAAATATCAGACAGTGTGTTATATAAATAAATAAAATACTTAAATAGTCAATTTCCATGCTATAAAAATGTTGGGGCTGGCGAGGTGGTGCTAGAGGTAAGGTTTCTGGCTTGCAAGCGCTAACCAAGGAAGGACCATGGTTCGATCCCCAACATCCCATATGGTCCCTCCAAGCCAGGGGTGTTTTCTGAGTGCTTAGGCAGGAGTAACCCCTAAGCATTAAAGGGGTGTGCCCCCCCCCAAAAAAAATAAAGTTTAGAACAGAAGAATTCAATGGATGGTGTTGGAAAAATATAAATGGTCACAATTTGGTTAGTGTGGTGTAATAACCATATATACTAAGACTACATTTTATAGTTATTATAAAAATGCTTAGCATTATTTAACAGAGAAAAATACACATCATTTATAATTTATTAATAGAATATTGATTAATTGATATTACATTTATACATGTTATACACTTCATGAGAAATACTTAATTGAAACTGGTGGGATTCCTTAATTATTCATAATAAATAAGCTCAAAACTTGATTATAGATGTTTTTAGCAGTTCAAAATAATATCAAGAGATTGTTTTCTCTATTTTCTACAACATTGCCATCAGCATTTGACTTTTAATTCTCATGTTTGTTGCTTAGTAGTTTAATGACAACATGACTGCCTTTGTTGCTTACTGTAACATCTGTGTTGTGTAAATATCCATGGCATATATTTCTGTGCTTATTAAAAAAAATAATTCAGTGAAACAGTACCAGATTAATTGCTATGATTTATCAGTTCATAGTGAATTTTAGTCTAAGAAATTCCCCTAATTATTATGATTTACATCACTATTTTACAGAATTATTCATCTAATTACACAAAATATATGAGGGCTTAGTGAAGATTAAAAGGTATGTAAATTTATAAAGAAGAATTAATTCTACTTTAAAATTCATTTACAAAATCATACCTACAACTTTTCTAATATACATTAAAACAGAGAAAAATAGAATAAAGTAAATTCTACTTTTTCAAGCTTAGTTTACATTTACACTTACACTCAAGTTTATATTTGCCTTGTTTTACTTTGAGTTGAAATTTAGGCATTTTATTTATAGTACTCGTAAGACTATTTTGCTATAAAACTTCCAATAATTAGCATTTGAATTTCAATTAAAATATCATGCTATGACCCTTGCTTCAATGAGGAAAAATTAAAATATTTTGGATCATGGCACAGGATCTTTTGTTCTTATCTGCTCCGTACAGTTAATAAACAGGGTCTATTGCTCAAGTAATTTTCAATCTATATTATAAAATTAAATGGACTATAAATTTTATTTAAATATTAAGCGGTTGTGTTGTTTATGCTTTTAGAAAACCAATTTCTAATGTGCACAGGTAATCAATTTCTTGGAGAAATAAAATGTCTCAAATTGTAGATGCAGACAAGTAAAATGCAAGCATTTTTAAATCATTACATAATGCATCCTAAAGATAAGAACATATCTCAGATATCATTTTAAAGGAAATTCATGATTTAATGATGTTAAAAATATAAGGTAACCTAATTTTATTCCCTACTAAAATAGTTTTATTGCACTATAGTTTCATGAAACAAATAATAATGTAAAAATAAACTTAGCTCAAGAATACTTAGAATGAAAATTCTGCAGTTACCATATTTGTGAAGTAAACATGGGGTTGATTACTGGGTATATCATATGATCTCTCAAGTCTATCCATGGTGTCTCCTGAGCACAGATCCAAGAGTAACTCCTGCACACCACCAGGTATGACCCTTCAAATA
This sequence comes from Crocidura indochinensis, assembly GCA_004027635.1. Classification (NCBI taxonomy): domain Eukaryota; kingdom Metazoa; phylum Chordata; class Mammalia; order Eulipotyphla; family Soricidae; genus Crocidura; species Crocidura indochinensis. The sequence continues at coordinate 51,119 of PVKC010000398.1, read as the reverse complement.
AATTAAAACAGTAATTGTCTAATGTGATATACAAACCAGTATTATGCCACATTTATCACATGAAAGTTGCAATAATTAGTATATGTATAAATAGATAACTCTGAAAATATCATGTGTACTACAGATAATTTTTAAAAATGAGAATCATAAGTACAGCTATGTTATATAAATTACTTTCTAATACATCAAGACATCCAAAAGAACAAAACATGGTCAAATTGTCACAATACGTTCAGGCATTTTGCTTTTTATACAAACTGACTTGCTCTTGATTTTTTTTAAGTGTAATGGTCAGAGCTTCTCTGATTCAACATGTCCATCCTGAATTACAGTGTCATCAAAACTAGAAATTCAAGTTTAGAATTCCTATATAATTCTGAAATTATTCTTTAAAAAATAACAAGCCTTAAATCATAAACAGAAGAAAAAGAGAGACAAGAAAGACAGAAAGAAAGTAAAAAGAAAGAAAAAGGAAAGAAAAATAAAAGAAGAAAAAAAGGAAGGAAGGAAGAAAGAAAGGAAGGAAGGCAAAGATCTGTGCTATGAAGATTCTTAGATTTAGCTCAATTTCCTGACTCATTTTTTGAGTCAATGAGAGAAACTGCAATCAATACAACTTTAATATTCATTAAATAAAATTATTTTCGGTTTTGAGAATAGTAGCATAAGTCTATACCATGGTCTTTTATATTGAATAATAATACCTGTATGTGATAAAATATCTTCAGTCTTGAACTTTTAAATATTGTGACCACAGTAACTAAATTATTAGTATTGGTTTTATTCTTGAAAATAACTTTGTCCATTTTTTTAAAATTTCAAGTATTATCTGTATGGAACTGAATGACTGTTAGTTCCATGTGGAAGTTTCACATGGTTTGCATGGAACTGAATGGAACTTCCATGTGGAAGTTTCACATGGTTTATTTCTTCCTTTGACCTTTTCTGTATATTTGATATTGGAAAAAGGAACTCCATTTCATACATTTCGAACTGTCGTTTAAATTTCTAAAGAAATCAATCTACTTGCAATTCATATTTTTGTGAGTATTTCATTTAAATATTTTGGTGACATAAATGTGATAATTACAGTTTAATTGTTCTATATTGGTTCATTATTTTTAGCAAAAATTAAGGCTCTTTGATTTCAGAAGAATATTAACAATTATATAATGAAACTAATTATTTGTGGAGCATTTTATATAACTAAAATAATAAGTTTAAAGTTAATTAATGTTAACATTATATTTTTAATTTTGTAAAATACGGCATCTTAAAATTTAGTTTACTTCTCATTATTTCTATTTAAGTTCTTAATCATGAATATTGCTTTAGTGAATTTGGACAAATCTCTTTGGATTATCTGAAACTTAACACAGAAAAAATCTTTTTTGCTGGGCACAATAGAGACAAATGAGTAGAAAATCAGATTCCTAAAATAAAGGGAAATGTGCCAATGTTATAACTATAATAACATCACTTTTTCACTAGAAAATGGCTGGTAGTCTTTCACTCTCAGATACCTACAATATAACCAACATAACCAATTCTCATCTGGTAAATGCAGAGTAGTTGAAGCTTTATAAATGCCATTTTACTTAAATTGCATTATCTTATGAAATACATGCATGATGTCATAGAGAATTCCTAGTTACTAATTTGCCATTCAGTCTCCAAAATTTGGAGATTTGAGAGAGCTCAAAGGGTTTGGGACCATTTCTTGTCTAATTTTCAATAGTGACAACTTAGGAGTGGTTCCTTAAGAGGTATCTACAAGGTTTTTAAAAATGATAAAACAACACCGTTTGAGAATTATCGTGGAATAGGGAAAGTATAGTGGATAAAGTATTGACCTTTTATAATTGTTGTAATATATAGGAATTACAGTCTTAGTACTATGGTCATACTAATTATTCTTGCCCTTTATTTATCAGTACCGTACTACGAGATAACCAAATGCATCAAGGTGTGCATGTAATTATAAATATTATTTATTTGTATTAATTTATTAATTTATTTACTTGTTTTTGTTACCCTGGGGGAACTTACGGGTTACCCCTGGCTCTTCAGTGAGGGTAATCTTTCTGGCTCAGGGGACTCTATATGATATCAGTGATCAAATCTGAGTCAGCCTCTTTTGGCAAGTACCTTATCTGCTGTCTCACTCTCATCCCTATTAAAATAATCAAATTATTACCTATTACCACTCCTGTTCCTGTCTATTTGAACAAAAATTGGTCTCTGACTTTGATACCTAATATTTATTTTATATACTTCTTCCAAACTATTATTACTTCTCTCTCTCTATATATATATGTATATATATAACTTTAATTAATTTTATTGTATTTGGTTTAGAATATGGCTATCTAAAATCTGAAATTTTAATCCTTTTATTCTATTACTGTTTTTAAACCCTGTACATTAGTAAGAGGAATATTGTTATTTATGACTAAATGCTTAACTAGAAAATTCTGATATGAACAGTAAGTTCAACATAATGAAACGTAGTAAAATTAAATGCTATAAATAAAACTGCATACTTGTTGTTATGTGGGATAATAAATTCATTTTCTTCCTGTATTCAAATTATGTTCTTAAGAAATTTACATCATGTATGAAGGTAAAATCCAAATAGATGAAAGACCGTGATATCAGAACTGAAACCATAAGATATATAGAAAAACACATAGGCAAAACACTCCAGGACATTGAGACTACAGGCATATTCAAGGAGGAAAATGCACTATCCAAGCACGTGAAAGCAGAGGTTAACAGATGGAAATATATTAAGCTGAGAAGCTTCTGCACCTTAAAGGAAATAACACCCAGGATACAAGAGCCACCCACTGAGTGGGAAAAACTATTCACCCAATATCCATCAGGTAAGGGGCTAATCTCCAAAATATACAAGGCACTGACAGAACTTTACAAGAAAAAAACATCTAATCCCATTAAATATGGGGAGAAAAATGAACAGAAACTTTAACAAAGAAGAAATACAAATGGCCAAAAGGCACATGAAAAAATGCTCCACATTACTAATCATCAGGGAGATGCAAATCAAAATAACTATGAGGTACCACCTCACACCACAGAGAATGGCACACATCACAAAGAATGAGAACAGTATTGGCGGGGATGTGGAGAGAAAGGAACTCTTATCCACTGCTGGTGAGAATGCCATGTAGTTCAACCTTTATGGAAAGCCATATGGAGATTCCTCCAGAAACTGGAAATTGAGCTCCCATATGATCCAGCGATACCACTCCTAGGAATATACCTTAGGAACACAAAAATACAATACAAACCCTCCTTCCTTACACCTATATTAATTGCAGCACTATTTACCATAGCAAGACTCTGGAAACAACCAAGATGCCTTTCAACAGACGAATGGCTAAAGAAACTGTGGTACATATACACAATGGAATATTATGCAGCTGTCAGGAGAGATGAAGTCATAAAATTTTCCTATACATGGATGTACATGGAATCTATCATGCTGAGTGAAATAAGTCAGAGAGAGAGAAAAACGCAGAATGGTCTCACTCATCTATGGGTTTTAAGGAAAATGAAAGACATTCTTGCAATAATAATTTTCAGACACAAAAGAGAAAAGAGCTGGAAGTTCCAGCTCACCTCATGAAGCTCACCACAAAGAGTGATGAGTTTAGTTAGAGAAATACTACATATTGAACTGTCCTAATAATGAGAATATATGAGGGAATTGGAGAGCCTGTCTAGAGTACAGGCGGGGGGTGGGTGGGGAGGAGGGAGATTTGGGACAATGGTGATGGGAACATTGCACTGGTGATGGGTGGTGGTGTTCTTTACATGACTGAAACCCAAACACAATCATGTATGTAATCAAGGTGTTTAAATAAAATATATAAAAATAGCGAACCCCCCAAAAGTAAAAAAATACATAAAATTTCAATTTCTTTTACTTATTAAAAAATAAAAAAAGAAATTTATAGGGATATAAACATTATTAACAAAATACTGTTTGATCAAATATTGTCTTTATTTATAAGGTCGATTCCAATTGAGGCATCAAACCCAAACTGGGCATCAAACTCAAACTGTTTAAAATGTACACAGTCTTATAATTTTGATCATACATAAAGATTTTTCTCAATGTTAATTACTGAAGTTGAAGACTTAATTTAATGGAAAATAGTTCTCTCAATACTTCCAAAGGATTCATGAGGCCTGGAGACAGCACCCAGCAATCTGTGATTAAACAGTAGGGCTGGCTCAGTGCCAGAAATTGACGTAATAGAGAAGATTGAGTTTTGTGGGACCAATGCCCACTTGTGCCACACAATGATGCTCAGCTCTTATGAAGCTGGTGTAAAGGACACAAAGATCTGCTATTCAGACTTCGGACTTTAGAGTAGTATTGATCATTGAATCATGACACCTGCCAGAGAGTTGATGTATGCCACTTAAATAGTTTATAGCAGCCATCATATGTGCATGTATTTTATATATTTTTTTGCAGTTTGTTACTACAAAGGAAATTTATTCTGGTTTTTGGATCCTAACATTGAGAATCGAAACTATTCTATTCATTATGTTTCACCTAGGACTGTTCCTAATGATATTATTCGATTTATAACTTTACTTTTTGTTGCATATTAAAATTTATTCATTGTCAGTTGTCCTCTTTCTTGGAGAGCCCCAACATCAACTTGGCCAGCATGGGGAGATCAGAAATTCAGGGGCTAGAGAACTCCACCTCAAACACTGCTCCTAACAGAGGTTAGAAGAAAGAAATCATTTGCTTCAGTGTGAATATGCACAGGTATCATGGGGGTTCCTGCCAGAGCAGTCCCTTCTTTATTGAGAAAAGCAAGGGGTTTTATAGGATACACATGGCTGAAGATGGCCAAAGGGACTATTTCCATAAAAGGACCATGTCAGCTGATCTTGCTAGACTTTACGGGGAGCAGTAAAGTTTCCATATTTTAGTATGTCCTGTTTTTCTAAGTGGTTGGCACAGTTGGCTAAAATCCTGTTTTGTAAACATGCCAGAATCAGACATACAACCTGTGCCTTTCCTTTATTATGGTTAAGTTTTTTTCAATGCACATTCTTTTACTAAGCAAGGGTAGGGGCAGGAGATGTAAGACTAACATCACATTCTCTTTGCTCAACACGAGTGAAGGTTGGAGATGCAAGGCTGTGGTTCAACAATTCTGTCTATTCTTTCTTTTTTTTTTTTTTTTTTTTGCTTTTTTGGTCACACCCGACGGTGCTCAGGGGTTACTCCTGGCTATCTGCTCAGAAATCGCTCCTGGCATATGGGACACCGGGATTCGAACCAACCACCTTTGGTCCTGGATCGGCTGCTTGTAAGGCAAACACCACTGCGCTATCTCTCAGGGCCAATTCATGTCTATTTCAAAGATATATAACACTTGTCATTAAAATTATCGTTCATTTTTTAAGATGTCTTTTACTTTTCCTTCATTATTTCTTTGGGTTTCTATTTTCTTACCTTTATATTAATTACCCATTTTTGCTATATTTATTAGTTATTAACCTTGAGTAAAGATACAAGTGTTGTCAAAAAGCAGTGATTATTTTAGATTTTGCACATAGGCTTTTGTCTATGCCCTTCTTTTGTAACTTTCCAATGCAAATACATAAAATTTCTTAGTTTGTGAAAAACAATTTATAAGTGATAATAAATTGTATGTAGATTGGCTAGCTGACTCATATACACTTATTTTATACTTAAGTTTCTAAGTGAAGAGAATTTAATATTTAATAAATACTAATGTGCATTATACAAAGACACTGTGAAAATATTACAAACTTGAGCCACCTTGTTCTGCCTCACAAATTGAGGAGGAAATAATGGAGGGCATGTCCAAACAGTTGTATGAACATTGAGTAGAAATAAAAAATTATCAGACTTAAGCACCAAATCCAAAGCCAACTGCAACAGCATCGATACCCAATCTACAACAAGCTAGACACAGAAGGAACCACTTATACTAGCAACCCAGGGGGCAAAAGAAGGGTGATATGGAATGCGTGCTGAGTACAGGGGTGGAGGAAGGATAACGTTGGTGGTGGGAATGCCCCTGATTCAATGTCACTATATCTAAAATACTACTGTGAATGATTTGTAATCCACTTTGGTCAAAATAAAAAATTAGTAATAAAAAATGCAAATTTGTATAATTTTTATTACTATTGGATGCTGAAAGAATCAAACTTTAATCAGTATTTATTAATGACATCACCTGCACCAAATGATGCTGATAAGCATAGACAAAATGCAATAATTCATTAATCAAAATATTTTTTCTTATCTATTTTTCTAGGCAGCATCCTCTTGATCATCAATTCTTTCTTTGCATTCTCTATATTTAAATAGACTTTTAAGAATATTCTTTCTACTTCTAACTTTGGTTGCTTTTGTTAATGTGAGTGATTCAACAAATTGTTTAAGGCATTTAAGAAGCATTAAACTTGTCCCCAAAACATTTGTTTTAACAACTTAATGTTAGTTCTATAGAACATCTAAAGTTATGCTTTCTATTTTACACAAGGAAAAGTATGTTATAAAGAGGCTAGATCTTTCCAATCATCAATTTAAATAATGACAAGTCCATTTTTTTAAATATAATTTTTATTTTATTCATAGTGGCTTACATATCGTTGACGATAATATTTTAGGTACATGTTAACATAAAATCAGGGGGTTTCACTTCACGGAATTGTCCTCCCTCCGCCTCCGTTCCCGTCCTACCTCCCATATCCTTCTCCCTCACCCCGAGGCTGCCAGGATAAATAGTCCCATTTGTGCCTAGCTAACTACTTAGTGGTCCTACACCTGTTTGGTCTTGGTACTTCCCTTATACCACCACCCCCCCCCCCCCCCCCCCCCCGCG
>PVKC010000398.1:10297-44108 GCA_004027635.1 Crocidura indochinensis | reverse complement strand
GCACCACAACAGTACATAAAGCACTGTCAAAGTATCCAGTGAGCATTAAAAAAAGGGGGGGGAGTGGTAAGCACCATATAAAAGCCCTGATATTGAGATAAAAAAAATGTGGCAGAGCACATAAGAAAAGAAAGCAAGAAAATAAATAAATAAATATAAATGGAGATAACCACTTCAATAGCCAAACTACAACCGTAAAATCAACAATAAAAATATATTAGTAAATAATATTAATGAAAAAATGTTTTGTGTTTTATTTTTTCCACTCCTGCAGATGCACAGTAAATATTGGGGTCATTGGAAAAGGTATTTCCTTTATTTAAGACGTACAGGGTTTCTCCACCCTTGAAGTATATTGTCATGGGATTAACTATAGGCTCTTTTCAGGTTCATTTGCTCTCCCCTTGGTGCTTTATTAGTGTATAGAGGACTTCTGCTCCGTCCTGGATAATAAAATTAGCCCTCTGTCTCTAGAAGTCTCAGTATCTGCACAATTCAAGGACTTGAACTTATGATTATGGCTTTCTTCGTGGTTCTCGAAGTTCTGTTCCCTCAGTGTCGTTTTAATCTGTCTTCTGTAGTTGGCGGTCCTGGTCTTTGCACTGATCCTAGGAAGGGGCTGGGGTAGCGTCTTTCGTTATGTTTCCAGAAGCCCCCTTCCATTGCAATAGTCTCAGACAGACCTCCGAAACTAGGGATCATAGTTGTTATGCAGATGGTAGCTCATGCCCTGGACTAGGGCTTTTTTTATTGGTCCCAGGATACATACAGTCTGGCCATGGTTCTGTCAGCCAGTCACCTGTAAATTGCAGTCTTGGCATTTGGATAGATCAAAGGGTGACAAATCCTCTGATTTTGTCTTATCATTAGCTGGTAAGGTAGGATAATTTGCTCTTAGGTCCAATTGTTCTCATTTTCCTCGTTGTCAGGGTATCATATTATGTTTGGTACTTGTTGGTGTCCGAGCACTATTAAGGATGTCCTGGTTGAAATTTGTTTCCTGTGGCTGTTGTGAAGAAGTGTGTCATTTCTATGTCTGTGACCCAGAGTTCAAGGCTGATGGTTGGTGTCTAATCACCTGGGGTCTAAGTTACCCCTGTATTGTAAACAAGTATGAGTTCTTATCCCTAATAAATAAGAACTCATTTTTATAAGTATTATTTCCCCTTTTTTTAGTGTACCTTTGCAGGGAGAAATGGCGCTATATTATATTGCTGGTGCAGTTGAGGGTAGAGAGAGACGAGAACAAAAACAGATCACACCCCCAAAGAAGATAAAAATAGAGATAAAAATCTATGTGCTCACAAATATATACAAAAAGAAAAAAGATTTTTAACAACTGAAGTAAAAAAATTAATTAAAGGAACAAGGTGATGAAGAAAGTTTCTTGCTTTTGGTGAAAAGCAAGTAAAGAGGTAGTGTAATACAGGACAAGTCCAGTTTTTAAACCTGAGAAGAAAATCGTAACTATTTATATTTCTAAATATTACAAATAAGTCTATATGAATTCTGATACAAAAGTTAGTTGACACAATATAACTTCATCTGAAATGTTATACATGATGTGTGGAGCAAATGATAAACAAGATGTTTTCTCTTGTTTATCAAACTCACTTCAGGTTTTTTTTAATATATGTATTTGTTTCACTACATGCCAATACCAATATAAAAATTGATGAGGCACTTTCATATGTAAATAAAATCTGTCTTAAGCAACTTTTGAATAACTACTCAAAATAGCACACTTTACTAATATTATATTTCTTTATGAGTGATTTTTTAAATCCAATATAATATTTATAAAATTATATCATTGAAAAAATTGGTCTTTCATCTAAAAAGAGGTATAAAACAAAATGTATATTTGGTTTTCAGGATTAGTTTACTATTGGATCAGTAGAGCAATAATGTTATTATAAATAAACATATAGTAAAACTATTTTTAGTAAGCAGAAATGCAAATCTCTCTAAGGTCTCTTCATTTCTCCATCAATACTTGCTGACTGGACAAATACTGTAGACTTGCTTCAGGCTAAATAAGATGAACATATGTGCATCTATTTCTCCACTTTTACACTTGACTAACTTCACTGACTTTAACTTATGCTCATGTATCACATAATGTTCTCTTATCGACAGTGAAATAGAACCTATATTGCAAATGTTCAGTGAAGCACAAAGGTACGTATTGGCCTCTGTGTAATGTAATCTGGTTTCAGTAAGATTTAACAGGACTTGGTTCACATATATTTAAGACAGGTTGCATTGCTCAGCTATTTTTAAAGTTCACTTGAAGTCAATAATTAGGTTTTCTTTTTTGTTTCCTTTTTACTCTACTTATTTAAATTAATATCTCTGTATATTTTATGACACCTATTGTAGCACTAGTATTATTAAACATGTCCAAATTTAAAGTTACCTGGCTAATATTTTGTGGTGATATAAAATTATAGCAACGTAATCACTAGGAAGAAAAAACATTTGCAAATTTTTTATGTACACTAAGAATTTTACTTTAAATAGCCAATATCCTCTTATATGGTCTTCTGAGTTTTTCAAAAGTATTTCATTAATTGCAGAGCCAGGAGTAATCCCAGGCACTACTGGAATTTCCCAAACCTAAACCAACATAATTAAATAAAAGTAAACACTAAATTCTATTTTACCAATAATAAACCAGAGAAATGAGGAGAGAACTTTGATACTAGAATTGTGTACAGATTAATTTTGAACTTTTTGTTTTTGTTTTTGGGTCACACCCGGCAGTGCTCAGGGGTTATTCCTGGCTCCATGCTCAGAAATTGCTCCTGGCAGGCACCGAGGACCATATGGGACACCGGGATTCGAACCAACCACCTTTGTTCCTGGATCGACTGCTTGCAAGGCAAACGCCGCTGAGCCATCTCTCCGGGCCCTAATTTTGAACTTTATTATAACTGCGAAGTCAGAGTTAGTACTATCAGACACAGACATGATCTGTGGTTCATCCACATCTACATGGTTTCTGAAAAAGGAGGTAGTGACTATTGAACAAGTAGTACTTTTATCATTACCAGGGATGATACAAATTCACTTTCAAATGAAGAAAATTAATTTTAGCATAAAAAGATTTGTGTTTTAATATGGTGGTAACATAGGAGATATTGCAATCAGAATTCAGTTGATTTGGCAGATTCATCAGACACAAAAATTTAAGTCTCTAGGAATAATTATAAGCATAAAAATTAATCTGTTGAAGAGTATCTAGATTCCTCTAGATGCCAAGATTAAGAATACGGACTCCATGTTTCCCAAAGGCTAGTTGGAGGATTGCATATCCAGGTGACCAGTACTTCAGCATTTCTTATCCTAGATATTCTTGCATGTGAGAGAAGTTATCAGATCAGTAATATCCACTGCTCATTTTTCTAGCACTCATTCACGATGCTTCATGCTGGTCCTTGTGTCCTTATAATGGTAGATTTTATCACCATGTCCCTGTTAATCAGGTGCTTGATGCTCAGCAGAAGCAGCTAGCCAAGATGGTTTCACCATTGTGGCCTTTCACTCCGTAAGGGACTCAACAGGTTGTAACTTAGATAAAAGACAGTCTGTAAATCCAATACTAGAGAACAGGCTCGAGGTTCTTTTGTCTGTGAGAAGAAACAAGATTTAAAAAGATTTTTCCTAATCCCTGCAAAGGAACTGATTCATTTGCAGTGGAGTATATGAAGTACATGGCTAATTATTCTGTTAAGAGTAGTCCAGTGTGTGATAAAAAATCAATTGGTAGGAGATTAATGCATTTAATAAAGATAAAGCTTAAATTGCTTCTGGACTAATATATGAGAATACAAATTCAGGAAATAAGACACTTGGGATAAGCTCACCTATGATCATAATAGATATTAAAATATAAACTTTAAAATTTCAAATACATCACAATATTTCTGAATTTATAGAGAAGTTCAATAGATGGTACTGTTAAAAGTAATGTATAAAATAACCTGAAATGAGTGAAATTTTCTTATTTTAAAATATTGAATACATTTTATTGTGTTTTGTTGAATTGTTATTTGGGGAAAGGATACACAATACAGTGCTTTGAGAGTAGTTCTGTTTAATGTTTAGGGGTTACTCCTGAAGGTATTTGGGAGATACACCCTGAATATACAAAATGAAAGCACGTGCTCATTCTAGTGAGCGTTAACAGGACCACATGATATATATATATATATATATATATATATATATATGTATATATATGATATTAATATAACAAAGGTACTCTATATATATATTAATGGGACCACATTATATATTATATATATATAACAAATGTACTCTATATATATTAATGGGATCACATTTTATATATATAATGTGGTCCCATTTATATATAGAGTACCTTTGTTATATTATTACCATTGTTATTCAAATAAATTTTAAAATTTCACAGTTTAAATTAATTAAAAAACAACAGCAGAGGCTGACCAATGTTATAGGTGTAAGTAGTCTTCAATAAAGCCATCCAAATTTGTGAATAATTTTAAAAGTTTTACTATAAGAAATTCCAAAGATAATCACAGGAAGGGATACACAGTGTTGCTATATTTCTTAAAAGACTAGTTTTCAATAAAAAATTGTTACATAAATAAATTGAAGATTTGATAATTACTATATGGAGTCACTTGTTTTGCATACATTTTACCAGGTTTTGACCCCTGGCATTCCATCACTTGGTCACCCAAGCCTACCAGGAATGACCTCTAAGCACAGAGCCAATAGAGAGCCCTGAGCACAGCTCAAAAACAAAATGAAATAAAGCAAAACTAAATAAAAAGAAACAAAAAAAGAAATTAACTGCCCTTTTTGAGCCTGGGAAATTTTTTAAATATTTTGAGTTAGTATATATTGAAGAAGTAAATACCATTATATTTGAGAATATGTATGAGTAATATTTAATTACTAGTTTGTAATATTTTGTATTGAATAGAGAGTAAATTTTCCTAACCCCTAAGATTCTATGACAAATACTGATAACTTGGAGAAATGTTGATTCCAGTATATTAATCTGCTATTTCAATAATTGAGTTTGTATGTGTGATACCAAAGAATGTGATTAGATAGATCATATAGAAATAATTGAATATTTTTAAGTGCTGAATTTTTAACTTTAAGTTTTTTTTTTTTTGGGGGGGGGGTTGTGTCACACCCGGCAGTGCTCAGGGGTTACTCCTGGCTCCATGCTCAGAAATTGCTCCTGGCAGGCACGGGGGGGCCATATGGGGCACCGGGATCAGAACCGATGACCTTTTGCATGAAAGGCGAACGCCTTACCTTCATGCTATCTCCCGGGCTAACTTTAAGTTTTTAACATTTTTTTTTATTTAAAGAAAATGCACCACATAATTGACCCTAATACAATCATGTCCAGATAGGTGAAAGTAGTTATTGATAAATGTAAAGCAAAAAGGAAGAAAAGAAAGTTTTAAAAAAGATAGAAGAAAAACTATGCTGCAAGCACATTTGTGAAAATTATTTAATCTACAATGAAGTCATTAATTCAATTGCAGAAAGTTCAGTAAACTCTTGTTGGCTGTCTATGCAGTTAAACTGATGTGTTTCTATAGGGATGACAGCATAAAACAAATAAAACTGTCCATAATATCTAAGAACTATTAAGATAATCAGACTCTTAGGGACATGTAATCAATGGCCAGGTTTCCTGCAAAAAAGGAAACTATAGGGAGAAGGTGCCATCAGGCTCTCCAAAATCCCTGGTAATGTCAGGAGAAAAACAGGAATATCTGAAGATTTATGAGGACTGTGTCCCTGAGAGGAATAATTGAGGCTCAATAAGGCAAGGCCATCATGAAAACGGTAATTCTGGGTGATACCATAGCAGGCATGGCCTCATCAGAGTTATGACTTGGCCTGTCCTGTTCTCCCAAGATAACCAGCTTTCTGCTGTGTGAGCAGATTTACCTATGATTTTTCATGACTAGGTTGACCTCTCATTTGAGAAAACAGTGAGTGTATGAAGCAAACTGGCCTGGTTTCAAAATGGCATATGCATTTATGTGTGTGGTTATGGCTGTCAGACTTTCTGGAACAGGTAAGATAAAGGGAAGGGTGCCTGCATTTTCTCCAAAAAGGTCTAGTGATATTAGTCCAAAGACCAGCATACATGAAATTTGGTCAGATTGGTGTCATTGAAGAGAACTATAGAGGCTTGAATAGGCAGGGTCATTGGGAATGGTGGTTCTGGATGATACAGGCAGCAGGCATTACTTGAGCAGATTGAGGGCTTAGACTGCCATTTTATCCTGAGGTCACCAGCTTTCTTTTCCATTGAAGGTTTAACCATGATACTTCATAGCTTGCTTTACATCTTTTTGGGGGGTTGGGGGGTTGACCATACCCAATGATGCTCAGGAGTTACTCCTGGCTTTGCTCTGAGAAATTGCTTCTGGCTTGGGGGACCATATGGGACACCCGGTAATCAAACCTCGGTCTGTCCTAGGTTATGTCATGCAAGGCAGACGCCCTACCGTTTGCACCACAGCTCCGGCCCCTGCTTTACATCTTGTTAGTGAAAAAAGTGAGTCTATGGAGCTGGCCCGGTTTCAAACATGGCGACTACATTTGTGGGCATTGTTATGGCTCTTTGTATGTTAATGTATAAATGGTAATGCTTGCTTGATATTAAAGTGGATATTTACAGTAGTGCAATATTCATACAAACAGATAATGATTAAAAACTTTTTGATATGTATTTTAACATATTTGAAGAACATTAGGAATAATGTCTTATAAAATTATCAAATGAGATATGAAAAGTTTCAAATTATTGTGGTTTAAAGACTGTTTATGAGTTTAACAATAAAGTAAATACTTAGAGTTAGATTTGAGAATAAGTCTCACTAAAATTTTAAAAGTTAAAGAAAATAAAGCATATTGTAGCATCACGGAACTTAAAGCTACATTTTAGAAAGTAAAAATTAAACAGTAGAAACAAATCAAACTAATTGAGTCAAATGGTAATCAAAACGCAAACAAGTAAAAGGGATTTATGTAGTAGTGGAAATTATTGGCAAACCTGACAGCTTGAAAGTTTGAAGATAGTGAGAATAGAAAAGATATAATTGAAAATAATTCATTTAATGATAGGAGTGAACTTTGAAACACAGAAGCTATGTACCTTTTTAGTAAAAGAATAGGTATTCTTCAACTTCCCTTAAGGCTAAACATCACAATTTTGGGACAGGCTTTTTAGGTTTTTTTTTTTTTTTTTTTAATACCTGTCAGTTACGTAGTACTTAAGCAAACTCTTTCTGATTGGGAACTCAGGGGTGATAATTATGAACGGTTCTGCCATAGTAATAGCGCTATACAGCTTTCTTTGCTCATTGAAAATGTTGCCTAGTTCATGGTGCTATGGTACCTGATGCTACATCTATGGAAATTTATACTTCAAACACTGATGATTCGTATAGACAGCATGCCTTTCTGCACCGGTTAAGGGGGGGGGGGTTTCTGGATTAGACGGATACACTAAAGTCTTGAATATGAAATAAAAAAATCCTGAGAAATAACCATGCCAGACTGATATGTGCTAGTTCTCTGGCTCTTATGATGGAGCGACCTTTTCTCATCTTCTTGCAAAATTTAACCGAATAAATATCAGTTTTAGAAAATAATTTCTGGATCATTGTAAATATTCTGCGAGAACCAAAGAACCTGGGTTACTGTTACATCCATGTTTAAAATGGAAATATTTTATTACTGGCTATGATATATTTTAAATGTTAAAATTCAACCATTTTACTGTAGTAACAAATCTATATATGAGAAAAAAATTAAGATACAAACTTTTCTTTTTCTTTTTTTCTTTTTTTTTTTTTTTTTTTTTTTTGCAGGGGCACTTGTATCTGTGCTCACATGTTACTCTGGGCACGAAGCTCAGGAAACTAACTCCTTTCAGTGTTCAGAGATGGAATATTCAACATATATCAACTGTGTGCATGATAATTGCCATACCATACATATTAACTTTACAAACACCATATTTTTAATAAAAAGAAAATAAAAACATTTTATTATAAACAGCATTCATCAAATAAATTAATACTGCATACAAGTTGAATTTTGTTTGAATTAATTAATTTTTCTCAATAGTAGCTATATTTTAATAGTTGATGTTATGATTATAGAATATAAAATACATTAAATATAACATGATATGCTTTTATAACTTATTAGAGGATAGAGGATACTCTAAGGATATCCTGAGGATAAAGATGTTTCATATTTCTTGTAAAAAGCAAACTAAAACATTAAGAAAATTTATTGTGTTAAATCAAGCTAGTGTCTTATATCAAGTAAGTGAAGCCTCAGAAATCTCTTTTAAGATTTTGTATGAAAATGTTTAATTATATATCTTTGATCTGACTCAATGATGTAGTAATTCTTTAAAATGTATGTTCAAGTAATTCCAGAGATTTAGAAAACATATACAATTTTAGGTTATTATAGTATATACTCATCAGTTTTGCTGGTTGATTAAAGTATTTTTAATTTTAAATATTACAAACACTATTATAAGCATATTTGTAAAATAAAATTAGTTTTGAAAAAAGTTCTGATCATATCATGATTTTATATTAAAGGTTAAAATCAATAATTTTTACCTATAGCTCAAAGAAAAGTAAGATAAAACTTGAATAAAGAAATTGGCACAATAGTTTAAAACTTTATGTACATCTACCTTAATAATTAAAACATTTGCTATGTGGAAATCCAGCCCCTAGGTTATGCAGTATTTCAACATAGACAATATAAATTATAGACATGGCAAGGACACTTGGCTAATTGAGTTCCCAACTGATAGAACAAGAGTTCTATTGCATATCACTCACTTTAATCAAGGATTTTTTTCATTTTGAAATAACCTCAGCTTCCAGGAATATTGAACACTTGATGTACCATTGTAGATTTTTTTTTACCAATTAACATTGAAGGGTTACCTTGTCAAGTTACACTTCTTTGGTCAAAATTTTCAATCCTTTACCTGTTAGTCTCAACTGAATGACATCAGAATAAGGTAGAAAGACCCTATTTACTATATCAGCACAGGGCAATCCAAAAGATTATCCACTTTTAAGCTTTCTGCTGTGATTGGAATCATTTGATGCAATTGAGGTATGAATTATTTCCTGGATGAGTTTCAAGTACATTTCTTGTATTTAAATTTCTTTCCACTTAGATTTCACCCAGAGAAACCTGAACTATTATTATATGATCCTTACTCAGTTATTCATATAAGAAGACCTTAAGATGTGTATTTGAAACTGATATTCTCTCTCCCATATTCAACTGGTAATGAGAATAACTTTGCTACAGACATTAATGTTAGTTTGGGACATAATATCTATAGATATATTCATATAATTTGGGTTGAATTGTGGTGACTTGAAACACACTATTGAATAATTCTGAGCCATTTCTAATTGTAAAAGTAGAAATTACAAGAAAATATAAATAAACTGATCATTGTAAACAGCAATGAACAAATTTTTAAGAAATTAATTGTTAGAACAGGAGATTGATTAAGTTATTTGCATTTAGATATCCAATCTGGGTACTATTTCTAATAATCTATACTGAATCCTACTTCCTTCCAATAATGATTTATTTTTTACACAGCCTAGGTAAGCTCTGAGTACCACTAGATATAGTCCCAAAACTAGAAGAAATGTAAAAAAAATAAAATCAAATAGGTGTTATCATAAGTATATCTAGTATATTTATTAATGATATATGAAAAATATCTCTGTGGGCACTACTTGCACATAGAAGTACAGTTTAAAAATATCAGCATAGGGGGAGGGAAAGATAAAAAATAAAAATATCAGCATACTCTCTTGGAAAACACATGACATAATTAAAAAGTATAATACTTATCATTGGCTGGAGCATAGCATGTAAGCATTAAAGTGATAAATTGAACTGATTATCACAATCTTGCATAACAATAATACTTAATTTCTAAGAGCTCTCTAACATTAATAATCCGGGTGAATTAAATTTTGTGAAAGTATCTATCTTAATATTTCACATTCAATTATTAAATACAATTTAAATTAACTATTGAAATCTTGTCAAACCATTCATTTTAAAATGCACTTCACACATCAATTGTAAAATCTGACAGTTAATAATAAATGAAAAACTACTAATAAGAAGGATCATTTTGTTTAGAAAGAAATTGCTATATTAATTTAGACAAGATTGACCATAAAATATAAGTGTTTTTCTCATTTAATGTTAAATATATTTTATTATAGCTACTTGTTTAACATTCTATTAAAATTTAAAGAAAATATAATCTTATGATCAAGTAAATATTTTTTGATAAATGATCAATACAGTTTAGAGATTTCTGCCTTTGTGGTATAAAATAAATCATAGAGGGCCAGAGTGTTGGGGCAGCGGTAGGGCATTAGTTTGAATGCAGCTGACCTAGGATGGACCGCTGTTTGACCTCCGGTGTACCATAAGGTCCCGCTTGCCAGGAGCGATTTCTGAGTGCAGAGCCAGAAGCAACCCCTGAGTGTCACTGGGTGAGGCCCCAAAACAAAACCAAAAATCATCATAGACACACAAAAGAACAAATATGCTTACATTCAAATAAAGAGTACTTGAAGATCTATGCAAATAAGGATTCAATTATGTGCCTCATACGTACAACAAATACCTACTTCACATGTGTGAGGTACTGAATTTGATTGACATCACTATATTTCGGCCCCTGAACATCAAATGTCGAAACCTTAACACCACAGAACTATATGGAATAATAACCCTAATGGCTTACTGGGAACAGTGATTACAGATAATTATCATTGGCCAAACAAAACTACTAGGTCTTGTCCTATAACTACCAACAACAAATGAATTTCAAATTGTGTTATAAAAATAGAAACTCAGAGACTAAAAGAATAGAGCAAGGTGTGCCAAATTAAAAATGTAGTATAAAGATAATTAGATAGTATTATTTTATATTTTATCTCATATGCCTACTTTTTTAATGTTGAGTGAAACTCACAAGCAATGACCAGGAGTTCTCTGGGCCCATTCAAGTGATCTTGTCCAGCAGTTCAATGTTGACCATGACCACAAGTAATGCTAAGGGAACTCTTGTACTGCACTTGACATTCTGGAGAAATCATATGCCTAGTGGATAAAACTGGAGTATGCCAGGGCATACCTAAGCCTTTAGGGGGGCTCAGCCCATCAAATGTATCCTCAGATTTTACTGATGGGTAGAAATAATTTAACCCCCATGGGGTACCTCAAAAGGCCCACTGTGGACACCTTTTTCCCCTGCTTGGATGGTTGAGGAATTTCCAAAGAGATGCCTGGCATTACATTTTCAGCCAGTATTTATCTCTCCTTTATATATATCTGGCAAAAATATTGGCCTCTTTCAAATAATTTGGCCCAGAAATTCCAGCACCAAAGTTTATTTGAGAACCCCTTTTTCTGGATTTAGTCAGCCCTAAAAAAGCAAAGACAAATTTTCTCTCCTTTTCAAAACTGTCCTTTGCAGCTGAAATTTCTGGTGATCAAGGGCGTAACCATAATACAGATTTTGACTTTTGTCCCTCCTTTAGAAATAGGGAAACTCTTTCTTGGGGATTTGGCTCCTCCCTTCCTTTAATCTCTAAAACAATAGGAGTCCAAACTAGAAAGACCAAGTTTCTAGATATTTCCTACTTTCTCTTGATCCTGACCTTCTCTTTTGTAATTTACAATTTTATAGTCACACCCATAGCTTAGGTATTGTTATTTGTTGTAGTAGGCTTTATGATTACTATTATTCTTCTCCTGTGGCTAATTTTACCCCTATCAATTTCCCTGTTCAAAAAATTAAACGTGTAGCACTCCTGCCAGAAACGTGTTGACCCCACACATACTGCGTGTGGTATCATTATTTCATATTTCATATTCGTCCACTTGTGTTACTCGTTTTTCTCTCATGAAAGGATTAGGACCCACGAGAATTGCTGAGATGCAAGATGTCTACAACAGGAGTAGGTTCAAATCATGTAATGCTTACACTACATTTTTGGTCTTTGATAAGATGTAATTTCAACTAAAATGGCAATTGAAAATAAAGTCATATATAATCAAGGGTTCTATCCATTTAGAAAATATACGGGCACCAAACATGGGAAAAGCAAAATATATAAACAGACAGAATTAAAGTAAACGATTGTTAGTAGACCTTAATGGACACCATGCCAGCAATATAATGATTATAGTTAATGAAGTAATCAAATATCTTCATTTAAGATGTACTGAAACTATTAACACCAAATGCATAAATATATATTTTATTCAACTACACATATAGCATCCTGAAAGATACATATACGTATACTTAGATAGCAAGAATATTTGTCTATTATGCTTGTTTTCTAAGTATAATGTACCAAAATAGTTATATAAACAGAAAAGAAACATTGTTAAAAACTCCTAAAAGACATAACATAATACTAGCTAAATAAAGCAACATTATTTAAAAATTTATAATAAAGTACAGATTAGATATATTCAATAATATGAAGACATTATCCTATTATATATAGAATTCGTGTTAGTAATATGGAAACCTCCAACTCACAGAACATAATCCACTACATTTTGTTCTGAGTATTTTCGATTAAAAATCGTTTAATAAATATTGCCAGTCCATATTCTATTGTAATAGATCAATATAAATTGGTGAGTCACCAAATATTAGTTCTGATGATTAGAAATATATGAATAGATAATGATATAAATGTTCTTTTTATGTTGTAAGGAGATTCTGTTATATGTCTGTTCTTCAGCTTATTACATCATTAGCAGATCTTGTTACTACTTTTCTTTTTTAATATATAAAATATTTATTTAAGTACTATGATTACAAGCATGATTGTAGTTGGGTTTCAGCCATAAAAAGAAAACTCCCTTTACCAGTGCAACACTCTCACCACCAATGCCCCTCTCCTACTTCGCCCCTGTCTGTACCCCTGCCTATATTCAAGACAGGCATTTTTTTGACAATCTTTTTTTTTCTTTATTTAAACATCTTGATTACAAATATGATTGTCATTAGGTTTCAGTCATGTAAAGAACACCCCCTTCACCAGTGCAACATTCCCACCACCAATGTCCCAAATCTCCCTCCATCCCACCCCACCCCCACCTGTACTCTAGACAGGCTTTCCAGTTCCCTCATTCATTCACATCATTATGACAGTTCTTAGTGTAGTTATTTCTATAACTGCACTCACCACTCTTTGTGGTGAGCTTTATGAAGTGAGCTGGAAGTTCCAGCCCTCCTCTCATTGTCTCTGAGAATTATTGCAAAGATGACTTTTAATTTTCTTAAAACCATAGATGAGTGAGATATTCTGTCTCTTTCTCTCCCTTTGACTTATTTCAAGACAGACATTCTACTTCTCTCTTTAACATTGTCATGCTAGAAGTTAGTGTAGTTATTTCCCTAAAAGCATTCACCACTCTTTGTGGTGAGCTTCAAATTGTGAGCAGGTCCTTCTGGCCCTTCCAGCCCTAAATTCTATTGTCTCTGGGCCTTATTGCAATAATGTCTTTAGTTTTTCTTAATACCCATTGATCAGTGAGACTATTCTGTGTCTATCTCTCTCCCTCTGACTTTTTTCACTCAGTATATGCATAGGAAAATTTCATGACTTCATATTTCCCGAAGGCTGCTGCTACTTAATTGTAGTCTTACTCCCATTTCTGCTTCTATTGTGGCAAGACATTCTCTGCCTGGCTCTGACTTCACAAGACATTTTTTAGAAGAAATCAAGCATTCTTAATTAAGATCTTTTAAAAGCCCTCTCTTAGTTAATTACATTTGCAGAAATTGTACTTCTATTAAGGATACACTCACATTTGCCACAGTTTAGGACTTTAGTATATCCTTCTTTTAGGACATAATTCATCTATAACAAATCCCATTACACGGTCTGTGTAAAATATGTTTTTTTAAATATTATTTTCTTATCTTATTTTAGCCAGAAAAATAAAGACTCAAATAATAACAAAATTTAACTGGATTTTATATTAGTAAATTATGCAGCCTTATTTAAGTCACAGACCTGTATTCCAATAGTTTCAATAGTAAAGATACATTCTACTATTTCAAAAAGTATAAAATTATTTTAGACAATAATACAGCACTATAATAATTTGCCTTCCACTCTACTATCTCTCCTGCACCCTTTAATTAACTTTTTAAAAACATAGTTTTTATTTAACTTTGTTAAACAATTTAGAAGCATGTTTTCTTACATTATAAAAATAGAGCATAAAAGGTTTAATTTTGGCACCCAATTATCAAGGAACAAACAGACTTTGGATACTCTGTTTACTTTTATTTTTTCCAAAGCTTTGAAAATCATCTCACTGAACATTGCCAATGTACTAGAGTCACTGAGACATAATTCAGAAATTCAAATTGGGTTTTAGGAAAGAAAATAGAAAACCGGGGCCCGGGAGATAGCATGGAGGTAAGGCGTTTATGCAAAAGGTCATTGGTTCAAATCCCGGTGCCCCATATGGTCCCCCGTGCCTGTCAGGAACAATTTCTGAGCATGGAGCCAGGAGTAACCCCTGAGCACTGCCGGGTGTGACCCCCCCCCAAAAAAAAAAAGAAAAAAAAAGAAAGTTAAAAAAAAAAGAAAATAGAAAACCTGTGTATTTTTCCCATGATGTAAAGCATACTATTTATAATTTTTGTCTCTCTTAAAATTACTAGTAGGCTGGGCCAGAGCAGTGGTGCAAGTGGTAGGGTGTCTGCCTTGCATGCGCTAACCTAGGTTGGACCTTGGTTTGATCCCCTGTTATCCCATATGGTTCCCCAAGCCAGGAACTATTTCTGAGAGTGTAGCCAGGAGTAACTTCTGAGCATCACCAGGTGTGGACCAAAAACAACCCCTCCCCTCAAAAGAAAAAAATGATTAGCTGCAAAAATGAAAATTATTAGTAAATAGTAATTGAATTGGAAAGATAATACTGGGGATAAGACACTTACTTTCTTCACAGTGATCAGAGTTAGATCTCCAATCCCATCATTGTCCCCTGTGTACTTTCCGGTGAAGAGAACCATGAGTGAAACCTGAGCACATCCTGAATATTCCCTCCCAAAGTGAAAGTTTCAGTCTCCCAATACAGCACACATACTGAAGTAGAATTTATACACAATAATCATGCATTAGGAAGCTAATTATGTGGAAATGTATTTGACTATGCTTTCAGTAAATTTCAGAAACCCCTAGTGAAAAAATATTTTATAAGAATAAACATTTTATAAAATTTTATTCATGTAATACTCAAGACAAGTAAATAAAACACAAGTTAGGACTTAATTGTCAAAGAGTAATAACAGTTTGAGTAACTCATAATAAAGAATATATTGCGTATATGAGACAGTTTAAGTTTACTTTAAGTTTCATAGTTAGAAATTGAAAGGTAGGACAAATAGAATGAATATGGAACTCATACTTTAATGTTTAGGATACACTTTTAATTATCATTTTTTCTACTCATTCTCTGTTTTACATAACCATATACCCCAAATCAGGACAACCTGTGATCCAATTTAGATTTAGATTAAATTCAGAATCTGACCATTTTCTGTCTTTTTCTCTATAACCATTTGAATCAAGCCATCATTATCTATCTCCTACAGTCTTTAACTGGTTTCCCAATTTTTTCCCTAATCTTCATTCAATCTGTTATTTCACAAGGCAGCCAAAATGATTCTGTTAAAATTTCAGCTTGCGTTTGTCACTTTTCAACTCCAAACTCTCCTGTGGCTATTCATCACATTCAGATTAAAAACCTACTCTTTTACAATAGAGTGCAAAACCCTCTGACCTTTTCTTCTTTAGTGTCTATTCCATTCTAACCAAGCTGACCTTTTTAATGTTCCTTGAAGACTACAAGAATGATACTTTTCAAAATGTTTCCCTTGTTCCCTCTTTTTATTTTTTACTCAAAACATCTGCTTCATTTGCTCACTCAATTTTTCTTAAAAGGCAATCATGTTTTTAATTTTATAATGCCCTTGTGGATATACTCCAGAAAAAAGAATTTCTTATATCCATATCCCATAGTTTTGGATTTAGTTTCATTACATATTATTTTAACATTAATATGGAGCACACATTGTCAAATTTTATATTTAAGTTTCTACCTTCTTTATAGATACTAATACTATTATATCTGAAGTATTGATTCTATATTAGTGTATCTTCATTTTTTAAATTTAATTGAGAAGTTCTATAAACTGCTAAATCATTGCTTTTAAGTGAATGCATTCTTAAGATTTTAATTTTAAACTATAGCATAATAAAATAAAATATTCTAAAATACAGTTGATTTTAGTCACTAACTTTTTTTTACTATTTTTATTTATTCTAGGACACTAACTTGTATGTGTTTGTGTGTAAAAGTGAGGTACATGTTATACAAGGGCATGATTTATACATATCTTCCCCCTCCAACACAAATATAGGACTTCACATTCTATATTCATTATTTTTATTTTGTGCAAATGTTTATAAATATATATATATATATATATATATTTGACCTGATAGTTATAAAATATTAGAAATATTATGCTAAGATTCATTTCAACAAATAGGTTGCACGTGTACATACATATAAATAAAATCTAAAAAATGTTCAAAAAAATGTTGGGGGTTTAACCCGGCAGCGCTCAGGGGTTACTCCTGGCTCTATGTTCAGAAATTGCTCCTGACAGGCTCGGTGTGACCATATGGGATGCCGGTATTCAAACCACTGACCTTCTGAATGAAAGGCAAACACCTTACCTCTATGCTATCTCTCCAACCCCTGTTTAAAAAACTTGAAGGAAACATTAACATTAGTTATAACTGGCATCATCTCAAGAAGTTCAATTAAATGTATGTTGTATTTTTGAATTGCTAAGTAATCAAATAAAAATAAACCAAATAAGTCATTAAATCATTCATAAACTTATATATTTATCAAGCTGAACAAAAATAACATATATTCTTAGTACTAAATCTCACAGAAAAAAATTTTCATGACTCCTAGTAAGAAGTATTCTCAGGATCATATCTGAACAATTAAAAAGTCTTCAATAAACACTTCTGCTCATTTCCAAAGTTAGTACCACATACAAAGCCACTATTATCTTATGATTATTACGAGATGGATACTATATATATATATATGTATATATATGTATACTTTTGTTGACTCTAATACATACATTTGAATTCTACTATAGCACCAAAGTAATTTACAATATAAACTCAAAACTTGGGGCCTGAAAGATAGCACAGCAGTAGGGCATTTGCCTTACACAAACCTGACCCAGAAAGGACCAAGGTTTGATCATCAGCTTCCTATATGGTTCCCCAAGCCTGCCAGGAGGCATTACTGAGCACAGAGCCAAAAGTGACACCTGAACACCACAGGGTATGGCCCAAATATCCCCACAACAAACTCAAAGTTTTAATATTGGCTTATTGAAAATTGACATCTTATGCACATAATTTTTAAAAACTAAACTTCTGATTTACTTTTCCTTGTCCAATAGCTTAATATATAATCATTCTATATTATAAGAACTATAAAACTCGATTTGACTCTTTTTTTTAATTTAAAACAATAGTAATAATTTGAAGGTTAAAAATCAGGCTTTAGTGAATAGTCATTACAACGTCTTCCTCGGTATTATTCATTACTTAATAACACTGAGCAAAAACCATTGATCCAACAATTTACAGTATCTTGAAGACACTAAATTTTATTTTTATAAATGTCTAATGAAAAAATTGGAATTTAAAGCTTCCGTAAACAAATCACCATATTTATATTAAGAAAAGCAGGTAATCAGCGGTTGAGATTACTTCTGAGCTAAGAGGATCAGATAATTCCTTCTTTACTCATTGCTCTTCTAGATGTTCAGAGGATAGGAGAGGAGATATTCTTACATTAGGGAAATAAAAATTTAATCTTTGATACCAAAAAATTGAACTGAGAATCTGGTTATAAGATATAAGGAATATCTAAAAAGCTTTGTGGAAATTAGGGTGGAAATAGGATATGAAAAGTCCTACTTGGAATTCAGACCTATCGTTTGGTCTTTGGTTCAAATCTTCATATCAAATATGTGATTTCAGGCTATTGAACGATGTCAAAACTGGTTTATCTACAACTTTTTTTCTACAACTTTTGTTGACACATAAGAGGCAACCTCCAATATACAGAATGCGAGCAGCAAGCTAATTTATTTATATGCATGTGGACAAAAATAGATAGTAGTGCTCCAGTTTGAGCATGAAATTAGAATGCACAATGTCTGTGTTAGTCCATAGTATTGGTAATAGGAAAGAAGAGGACTATCAGCTGCTCTTCCAAGGGCAAATGAACAAAGGGATTGAGGTTCTGTGTATATTCATTATTACTTATACTGGTACTTACAGTACTTGTAGTATGATATGTCTTTCTTGATATAGCTAAATCAACACCCCAAAATTGCAAGTATACGAAAAGTTCTTATAATTTAATTGTATAGCTGGTACAGGTCTAAAAATCATTTATTTTTTAATTTTTTATTTTATGTCAATAATGTAATATTCCAAAACCCATCCCTTCCTGTGCACTTCTCACTATCAACATCAAACAGTTTTCTTTCCACACCCAGTCTTCCACAGTAGTTGATATTTTTCTTTTCTTGAACCCAAAGAGTAACCTCAAAAATCTGGACAGATAGCACAGAGGTAGGGCATTTGCTTTGCATGCAATCGATACAGGAGAGAGAGTGGTTCAAATCCAAATATCCCATATGGTCCCTCGAACCTGCCAGGAGTGATTTCTGAGTGCAGAGCCAGGAGTAATCTCTGAACATTGCTGGGTGGGATACACCCAACAATACTTCAAAAGTATTCTATCAAGGAATAAGTTCCAATAAAACTATAGTGACATATCTTGAGGAAATTCAACATTATTTTCATTTATTTAGAAGACATACATAGGTACTGCAAAAAGAAATCCAAACTTACTACCATAAGAAGTTGGGCATCTATCCCCTGGACAGAAAAACTTCCATCCAAAGGGATGTATGCATACCAATATTCATTCAGTCCTCTGTACAATAGCTAAAATTTAGAATAAACCTACATGTTTAACAGATGAGTGGATCATGAAGATGTGCTACATGTATACAATGGAATACTACATAACTATAAGGAATGATGAAATCAATGTATTTGCCATAACACAGAAGGAACTGAAAGATATTCTATTAAATGAATTAAGATAGAAGAAATATAATTATAGCACGAATATTTGGTATTTATAAAAACACCATAAACAATGCAAAGATAAAATGAGAGTTGATTTGAACATCCTTGGCCCCAGAATATAGCAAGAAGAAGGAAAGAAATTGAGTGGAGGAGGACAAACACAAATATGAAAGGATCAGGATCAGGAGTCAAGTGGTTTCAGTTCCATGGGTTGAGTTTAAAAAAAAAAAAAAAAGAGGACCGAAATAAATATTTAAGCAAAAGTCAACAGCAATAGAATTAAGAAACCCAAACACTAACAATCTAAAACAGTAAAAGTGCCTGTTATACTGGCAGTTTGGGGTGCAAAGGGTGGTGGTATAGGATAAAATATGGGAAATGTTGGTGGGATTGACCCTGACTCATTATATTTCAAAAACCCAAATAATGAAGGACATTTTATATCACAATACTTTCAATAAAATACAATTTAAAAATTAATAAATTTGAATTGTAATAATTTTATAATAAATTTGAGATATGATAATTTATTTTATTTTTTGGGGGGGGTCACACCCGGCAGTGCTCAGGGGTTACTCCTGGCTCCATGCTCAGAAATTGCTCCTGGCAGGCACGGGGGACCATATGGGGCACCGGGATTCGAACCGATGACCTTTTGCATGAAAGGCAAACGCCTTACCTCCATGCTATCTCCCAGGCCCCGAGATATGATAATTTAAACAATTATAAGGATCATAAATACTGAAATATTTAAATGTAATGCAGTTAAATTACATGATAATATTTGATTTATACTTGTAATAAAGTCTTCATTTGGATATTTAAAAATTTTAATGAGTAGGGCTGGAGTGATATCACAGTGGTAGGGTCTTTGCCTTGCATTTAGCTGACCCAGGATGGACCTGGGTTTGATCCCCAAATTTCCATATGGTCCCCCCCCCCAAAGCAGGAGTGATTTCTGAGTGTAGAGCCAGGATAGCCCTAAGTGTCACCGGGTGTGTCCAAATTTTTTTTTAATAAATAAATTATCACATTGTGCAAATGCTTGTCAATAAATTTTAGGTATATTGCCTTTTTTTGGGGGGAGGGTCACACCTGGCAGAGCTCAGAGGCTACTCCCAGCTCTATGCTCAGAAATCGCTGCTGGCAGGCACGGGGGACCATATGGGATGCCAGGATTCGAATCACCATCCTTCTGCATGAAAGGCAAACACCTTACCTCCATGCTATCTCTTTGTCCCCAATATTGCCACATAATATACTTATTAATTTTTATAAATTCCCATGCAATATAATATTTTATAATGAAGCACAATTTGATTTAAGAGTATTCCAAAATTATAATTTATATGTATTAAACTTCCTATTTTGATTGCATAGTCCACTCAAGCAGTTTATTACTTTGTTGTAACTTCTAAAAAGTTTGAAGTTTTAGATTTTTTACAATTTGGTTTTAATTCATTTTGTACATCTGCTAAGTCAGCATGTAGCCACTAACACATCATATGCTTTGTCACTTAATATGGTGTGATTTAGTGAGGAGGAGAGATCATTCCTCTCAGGAAATGAGGTGACTCAAAACATCCAAATAGTTGTCAGTTATTAAAAGTTTAGGTTGTAAACTTCAATAAACTGACCTATTTAACCTGTCTAAATTATGATTAATCTTAAAAAAAATTGTTGACCTATATCGAGTGCTTTTTTTAATACGCTCATTTTAAACATCATAAAAACTTGAAGAAAACATAATTTAATCTGTGAACATTGATACAGAACATTATTCTTTTAAAGTATATGTATTTATTATTATTTTATCTTTATCCTATTTTATATTCTTAAAGATCAAATATTTGCTGTCATTTACTGTTTTAACATATTAAAAATATTGAAAAAATTATGATGAAAAATCTACATTTCATTTTAATCATATTTAATGATTATATTAAAATTAAATGATTATATCCATATATCAAATATAATTTAATTTAAAGTATAAAGTAATATAATATATTTATGAATCATTATATAAACAATTTTATATCAGTACAAATATGATTATGTGTTTATGATAAAATAAGATTTATATAGTATTTATAATATCATATATGTACTTTTTTTTTTTGGTTTTTGGGCCACACCCAGTGACGCTCAGGGGCTACTCCTGGCTATTCGCTCAGAAGTCGCTCCTGGCAGGCACAGGGGACCATATGGGGAATCGGGGGATCGAACCGAGGTCTGTCCTAGGTTAGCGCAAGCACCTTATCTCCAGCGCCACCGCCCAGCCCCATATATATACATTTTATAAATAGATTTATTTATATGATTTATCTATCATATTATATTATTGTATTTTATGATCGGTAAATATTTTTAATAATATCTTTATTAAGCACCTTGATTACAGACATGATTGCAGTTGGATATAAGTCATATAAAGAACAGCCCCCGGGGGCTAGAGCAGTGGCACAAGTGGTAGGGTGTTTGCATTGCAGGTGCTAACCTAGAACTGAACACTGTTCGATTCCTAGCTTTCTGTTTGCCCCCCCCCAAAATAGTAGTGATATCTGAGCGCATAGCCAAGAGTATCCCTGCGTGTCATTGGATGTGATCCAAAACTCAAAAAAAAAAAAAAAATTAGAACAGCCCTCTTCACTAGTGCTACTTTTCTACTACCAATGTCCTCTATTTCCCTCCTCACTTCCCAGCATGACTTTGAGACAGGCTTTCTACTCTCACTCATTGACATTGTTATGATAATTGTCAGTTGTGACATTATTTTGATAGTTGTCAGTTTTCTATAACTGCACTCACCCCTCTTTGTTGTGAGCTTCATATCATGAGCCAGTCCTTTTAGCCCTCGACTCAATTGTCTCTGGGCATTATTACAATAATGTCTTTATTCTGAAAACCCATAGATGAGTGAGACTATTCTGTGTCTATCTCTCTCCCTCTGACTTATTTCACTTAGCATAATAGATTCCATATATGCCCATGTATAGGAAAATTTCATAATTTAATCTTTTCTGATGGTTGCATAATATTCCATCGTGTATATGTACCACAATTTCTTTAGCCATTCATCTGTTGAAAGGCATCTTGGTTGTTTTCAGTATTTTGTATTTGTAAATAGTGTTGTAAGAGGAAGGGGGTTTTTAATTGCATTTTTTGTGTTCCTAGGATATATCTCTAGGAGCGGTATAGCTGAATCATATGGGAGCTCAATTTCCAGTTTTTTAAGAAATCTCTATATTATTCTCCATAAAGGCTGGATGAGACAGCTTTCCAGCAAGCAGTGAATGAGAGTTCCTTTCTGTCCACATCCCTGCCAGCATTGATTGTTCTTTTCCTTTGTGAAGTGTGCCAGTCTCTGTGGCCTGAGATGGTACCTCATTTTGTTTTCATTTGCATCTCTCTGATGATGAGTGATGTGGAGCATTTTTTTCACATACCTTTTGGCCATTTGTGTTTTTTTTCCCTTTGAGAAAGCATTTGTTCATCTCTTCTCCCCATTTTTGATGGGGTTAGATGTTTTTTATCTTGTTAAGATCTGTCAGTCTTGCATATTTTGGATATTAGCCCCTTAACTGAATGGTATTTGGTAAATAGTTTCTCCCATTCTGTCGGTGGCTTTTTTTTTTATCTTTGTCACTATGTACTCTGAGGTGCAGAAGCTTTTCAGCTTAATATAGTCCCATCTGTATATTTCCTTTTCCATTTTTCCTTATCCTTTTTCACCATTTCCAGGAAAATGATGTTTCCTCCCTGAAAATTACTTTAGTCTCAATGTCATGGAGTGCTTTACCAACACGTTGTTCTATATATTTTATGGTTTTAAGTCTGATATCAAGGTCTGTAATCAATTTGAATTTGACCTTTGTATATGGCGTTAGATGGAGGTCTGAGTTCTTTTTTTTGCATGTGTCTGACCAGTTGTCCCAACACCACTTGTTCAATAGACTTTCCTTGATGCATTTTGCATTTCTTGCCCCTTTATCAAATATTAATTGATTGTATGTCTGGGTAACATTCTCACAATACTCAATTCTATTCCACTTATAAATAAATATATTATATTTTATAATAATTATATTTAAATATTAAATTAAAATTAAATAATCATAATAAAATTAATAATTTATTTTTAAAGTAGAATATCTCAGACATGAATTATAATTTTGTAGATGATGATTGAGTAATATATTATTTTGAAAACTGGAATATAACACAGATGAATAATAATGTTATGATTATATTTTCAGTTTGAATATAGTAAATTTTATAACATAAGTAACTTCACATTATATGAATATTATATAATTATGTAATCTATATGAATTTTTAGCAGTAAAATTAGTGTGGGCATAATTTAATCAAAAAAATCTTATTGATACTACCTGACAAAGGAGTAGACCTGTTCATGAATATTTTACCAAGGTGAGCCTCATTCATTTCACTCCAGATGTGCTGACTCTAATTTCTCTAAATGGTAGAAACTTGCCAGCAAAATTTGTAGTAGTAGGTAATTGTGTTTGTGCTCTCCCCTAAAAAAACACCACCTAATTTATTTGAAAACTAAGAAATATAAACAAGGATTAAAAATATCAATGCTGACATTTTGGTCTACTAATTGAACAATCTTCCAATGATACAATATTATTATTGTGGTTGTTGTTATTTTTCTCTTCTTGCATTTGTGCTTCAAAGATATTATCAATAGCCCAAATCATAGACTTCTTTATAGTAGAGATAATGGTCTGAATTTCTAAAAAGTTGGGGCCAGAGCAACAGCACAGCAGTAGGGCATTTGCCTTGGACAGAGCTTACCAGGACAGACCTAGTTTAATCCCATGCATCTTATATGTTCCCCCGAGTAAGGAGTGATTTATGAGTACATAGCCAGGAATAACCCCTGAGAGTCACATGGTGTGACCTAAAAAAGTAAAATAAAATAAATATATAAATGAATGATAAAAGTGTATGCCCATTAATCAAGATTCTGTAATATCAAACTTAACTTAATATTAGAAGTGAAGGCAGTTAGTCCATTGAATAATGTGATCAAAGTAAGGTTAATCATAATCCAGATTTCTAAATTTAACAATTTCTCTCAGTCTTTCCCCACCTTCTCATTACATAAAAACAAGCAAGGATTATACTATAGTTTATGTAGTAATTACCTTTGAATTTGTACATTAGTCTGGCTTATGTAAGTAACAACAATCTAATTTCCTTTCTTACAGAAATACTGGATGTTATTTATAAAGAATGCACTAGAGAATTGTAATAAAAAACAGATTATTATAGGTTAACTAAAATACAATCATCTTTTAATTTATAACAGAATATATTAAACACTATTGCTATCAAGTATGAATTTATAATTATAAATATTTATATGTATTAATAATTTGCTTACTTTTTAGTAATGAATTATTTTTCAAAGTTTTCTAAAATATAGAGTCATATATACTTTTTTTTACTTTAGCAGAATAGTTTATATAACAGTATACTAATATTTTTAAAACTGCATACATATTTTGCAACATTAGATTCATCTTGAATTTTGTATTTAAATTAGCAGAATTCCAGTGAATTGTATTTTATCTGCTAGTCTAAAAATATTCAACAATTCACATTATGTTTATAGATTCTACTTTTGTTTTGTTTTGTTTTGTTTTGTTTGGGATGTCATGCCCTACAGTATTTGTCATTTACCTTTGAGTATAGAGGTACCAGACATTTACTTTTGATTATGTTTTATTTGTAAATGAAATATATTAACACTTAATATATTTACCTCATAGAAACACCAACTCATAGAATGAAATAATTTCAATAATATTTTAAATGCAGTAAGTAAAAATTATGTTAGAAAAACCTCAAAATGGATTACAATCTGTGTGGGAAAAAGGCAGGATTTTTAATGATATTTTAGGTAAAAGAGAAGAATATAAAAATTAAAGAAAAATAAGAATATAAAATATAACATGCTTTATAATTCATAATGGAACAAGCACTGGACTTAGACCTCATTCTATAAAAATGGAATATTATTAGGGGATTACAGGAGAGGCAATATGATATAGGTTTGAATATTATGAGAATGGCCCTTGGGTATGACATAGGAGCAAAAAATATAAAGTAGAACCAGGAAAGTCTTTTCAACAATTAATGTTGGAAAAACTGGTCACCTATATGCAAAATAGTGACCTCAGGCCACTCTTCACATTGGTCACAAAATTCAAAGTAAAATTTATTAAAGACCTTGATATCAGACCTTTAACCATAAGGTACAAAAAGAGAAAATAGGTAGAACTCTCAATGCCATTGAATCAAAAGCTATCTTCAATGATGATGCACCATTGGACAATCATTTGAATCAAAGACAAACAAATGGGAGTACATGAAACTAAGAAATTTCTGAAACTCAAAGGAAATAGTGACTAGGGTGCAATGACTACCCATGGAATGGAAGAAACTATTTGCCTCATTATCATCTGATTAGGGATTAATATCTAAAATATATAAAACACTGGTATAGTGCAATGAGAAAATATTCTAACCCTGGCAAACATTTTCGGAACAGACATTTTCTTGAATAATAAATATAGATGGCCATATGGTAGGAAAAATGTTCCATATCATTAATCATAAGGGAAATACAAATCAAAACAACAATGAAATATCTTTCATTACAGAATATGGCTCACTACACAATAAATAAGAACAACCAGAGCTGGTACAGATGCAGTGAGAAACGGACTCTCACTCAATTGATGATCAGGATGCCAGCTGACCAGCCATTTTGAAAAATAATGTGTATGTTCCTCAAAAATTAGAAATTTAGCAAGCACATGACCCATCATTACTGCTCATGGGAATAGACCTGAGAAGCCCAAAACACAATTCAGAAAAGTCCTCTGTATTCTGATGTTCATCATAGCACTTTTCAAATAGCCAGAATCTGGAAACAACACAAATTCTTCATATGACTGAGTGGATAATAAATAGTGGTACATCTACATATCTGTAGCTGTTTAGATAAATGAAATCAGGTTATTCACTTATACTTGCATAAATATGGAGAGTACTATACTAAGTAAAATGTGTCAGAGGGAGAGGAATATATCTAGAATAGTTGTACTTATTTTTGAGAAATATAAAATAGAATTTTGATAATATCCAGAGACACTAGGACTAAAATAATTAATCCTTTTAAGGAGTCATCACAAATAGGAGGATTGCAGTTAAAGCAGAGTAGAACTACTATGCTAGTGATAGTTAGACATAATCACTTTAGGTAAGAACTGAGAGCTAAAAGAATATAAACTCAGGTGTGTGATACCCCTTTAGTAACATTTTTGAAACTACAGTGTCTAAAAGGAAAATAAAATGAAGAGAAATAGAGAGAGGAGCAGACAGAGAGATAAAAAGACAGAGACAGCGAAACAAAGAGACAAAGGGACAGAGACAAACAGAGAAAGAGAAAAAAGATATCTGCCCCAGAAGCAGGCAGACTCAGAATAACACAGTGGAAAGGGCAGGAGCATTACACTAGGACATTGGTAGCATAAAATGTGGTGGTAAATGGTGTTATACATTGAATCTCTGAAATGCAATCACTAACAATTTTATAACTGTGGGAAAGAAAACTTTATTAAGAACAACCTTGTAAATAAAGTAAAAAATAATTTTAATTTTAGTACTAATTT
This sequence comes from Crocidura indochinensis, assembly GCA_004027635.1. Lineage (NCBI taxonomy): Eukaryota > Metazoa > Chordata > Mammalia > Eulipotyphla > Soricidae > Crocidura > Crocidura indochinensis. The sequence goes on along the minus strand of PVKC010000398.1, from coordinate 17,029 downwards.
ATAGATAAGTATATTCCTTATGAGAATAACAAAAACTTTACTCATAAGTGAATTGTTTATAGGGTACAGACACAAAAATTTTCAAACCATTCTTGAGCAATTTTCCATAGACACCAAAGCTCTATGTTATGCTTAGCAGAGTTCTATATTCAAAGACAGCAGATTCATCTGCTGTGAGGGATGTTGCCTAGTTAGAAAAAGATGATAGTGTGTCTTTTAAGTTACTGAAAAATATTTCAGCAAGAGAAATATTTTAATTCTAATTAAATTTCATTTTTAAGTGAACAATTGAAGATTAAAACTCAAAAATGCTCATAAAATGCTAATAATGAAAGAACATCTATCAAATGTTTATTAAAATAATGAGTGCTAAAATAAAAAATATTAAATAATAAAAATAATAATAGTAACAGAATGTCTAATTCACATTGGACAACATTCTTGATGTTGTTTTATATATTTGAGCAGTAAAAGTTGCAAAGCAAAACTGCCTTTTTCCCTAATCTCATACATATTTTTATTTAGCTAGTACTAATAACATAACAAGTTTGATTTAGGTCTTGAAGGATAACTAGGATCTCTGAAAGGGGAGAATTAAGAGGTCATACACCTCATAAGAAAGAGAAAGCAGAGATGATGAAAGGATGAGGTGAGTTAGTAGAAAAGCTTCAGTAAAGATGCCAATGAATGAGTTAAGCCGTCGTTTTACTATTTATTATTTAGTGAGCTTAGTTTATTTTAGCAGAGACCAGAAAAAGGGAATACACCTGAAATACAATCATCAAGATGAAAGATGGCTCTTATCTTCCAGAGAAATGCTTTCCAAGGAAGTATACATGACAAAATTAAGGGAGAAATATTTACAGCTGAAACAGGACAAATATATAGTTGCCAATTTTTCAAAGCCAGTATTTTAAAAAGAGGGAGGTCAGAGAAGCAATTTTTAGAATTAAAGTCTGATGTTTAGTTGAACTGAATGCAAAATTCAGGAAGTCTTCACCAGAGAAAAGATAAAACAAGTCTTTAGTGGCTGATTTTATCTGAAGACTTATTTTTCATGTTCATGATGTTTGATGTTATTCTTTGGGGAAGGGCATGTCTTTTGGTGCTCTAAGCTTTATTCCTGAGTCTGTGCTCAGGGATCATGCCTTGCTGGTTTTGGGTTACCATATGGGGTGTCTTGAATCATACTCAAGTCTGCCAGATGCAAGAAGTGTGACATGCTCTGTACTATCTGTTCAACCCCTGAATTATGTTTCTAAAGGACTTTTTCTTGGTATAATTAACTGAAATAAGTTTCTAGTTTTGCTATGAAGTATAACCTAATAGACAGAGATATAGATATATATCAAGATATACAGAATTTGAGAGTTGCAGATAAATCATAGGATAGTCAAAACCATCAGTTAAATCCTACTGTGATCTAGGAGTAATTAAATGAAAAGAACATAGAACAACTAAATAAAATAAGTCATTACATCATTAACAATGCATATCAATCTATCACTATTATCTGTCTAAATCTATTAATAAATTTATTTTTACTTATGTTAGTAACACAATTTTCTGTCATTTAAACTTCTCTACTCATTTGATGTTCCTGCATCTGTTGTTTATTTTTAATAGCCATAAAGGACCCAAGAATTTAGCAGACAGATGCCCATCAATTACAATAGCTCTTGAGTGTTTATTATATTAATTATTAAAATCATAATTATCAATATATATTAGCATTCATAAAGACATATATAATTTATTTGCAGTCTCTGGATGGTAATCTAAATTCTTGTTTCTGATATGAAGAACTTTTATTTTTTAATGCTTATGTCAAATTAATTCAGTAGAAGGACTGAAGCAGTGGTGCAAGGGGTAAGGCATCTGCCTTGCACACGCTAGCCTAGGACAAACAGTGGTTCAATCCCCCCCCTCCCCCGGCATCCCATATGGTCCCCCAAGCTGGAGCAATTTCTGAGCGCATAGCCAGGAGTAACACCTGAGCATCACCAGGTGTGCCCCCCTCAAAAAGAAACCCAAAAATATTTAATTCAGTAGAATAAAGGTGATAGCCCACGTACTGCCAGCAGCCATAACTTCTGATCTTGAATATACTTTAATTAGTTGCTTTATATTTTTAGAACAGAGAACTTTTTCATTGTTTAGTGTTAATAACAATCTCTTGGCATGTTAATTGTAGCTGTTTTGGTAGCAAATATTATGACTTCAACAGGTACATGCATTAGGTAGGTAGTGTCTGTCACATAGCTGCTCTACACTGGAGCATTAGTTCACTTAGATTTATTAATTGAATAATGTTATCGCTCTAAGTTTATTGAGGAGAATTGAGAAATTCTGTGACAGTAAAATAATAAATTAATAAAAATATAATATATGAAATAAAATAATGTTTATTGTTATGTTTTGCTTGGTTTTACATCATATATGATGATTTTCAGAGTTTATTCTAGGTCCTGTGCTCAGAGTTCATTCCTATAAAAACCAAGAAAGCAGATGTGGTATCAGGAATCAAACCAAATCAGCCAGTACCTACACAGTACTATAACTCTTGTCCAAAAATAATGTTTAAGACATCAAAATAACAAAGGAATTTTGACACTAAAATAATAAAATAAAATTTAAATAGTTTTGAATATATATATATATATATATATATTTAACTAGAATTTTATTTACTAAATTACATCATTCCTTTTTAGTCATAAAACATACTGAGTAAATAATATACATGATAAAAGACTACAGAAATTAATTTTATTCTTGTATTTCTTTTTATAAGCAGAGAAAGTGACAAAAATTTAAAAAAAAGTGGAGTCAGAGAGATACCACCGCGGTAGGCTGTTTTCCTTGCATGCAGCCAATACAGGACGGACAGTGGCATCTTATATGAGCCTCGTTGCCTGCCAGGAGCGATTTCTGAGTGTAGATCCAGGAGAAACCCCTGAACGTTGTCTGGTGTGACACAAAAACAAAAGAAAAGTTATTTTAAATTAATTTTGCAAAATAATTGATATTGATCAAATTAAAAATTTGGGTTTTTATTTATTATATGTAGAAATACTGAAAAACTCAATGAACTATTTAGTCACTTCTATTTTTTGTATTAAAATACATCATTTTCATCTTTTTTTTGCGGGGTGTCACACCCGGCAGTGCTCAGGGATTACTCCTGGTTCCATGCTCAGAAATTGCTCCTAGCAGGCACAGGGGACCATATGGTGCACCGGGATTCAAACCCATGACCTTTTGCATGAAAGGCAAACGCCTTACCTCCATGCTATCTCCCGGACCCCATCATTTTCATCTTAACAACAAATAATGCAGTTTGACAGAGAAAATTGCATATGAGTTTACTTTAGTATAACTTGTAATTAATTATAGCTTTTACATATAATCAAGTAATCAAATATTGCAATATTGTGCCTTTTTTTCTTTTCCTCAAAGTTAAGAAGAAAAACCAGTCTAGCCTGAGCGTTATAATTCCTAATAAATACAATTTTAACTGTTTAGAAAATCACGATTTTTAAGTTTTTCTTGACTATCATGTTTGACGACTTTATAAGTCCTTTAAAACTATAAATATATTCTCATGAAAGCATTTACAGTTGATATGTAACCACATATACTTTAGTATATAAATCACATTACTTATACTTTTTTGTGTCAGCAATGTGTCTATGGAAAGTACAATAAATTAAATCTTTCACAGTTTAGTCAATGTAGCTTTTTGATTTAGATACTTAATGGTTGATTTCTAAGAGCATTAAGTTTACTATCTTAAACTTTAAAGTTATTTAAAAACAAAATTCAAATAAGATAATAGATAACTCAAGCTTGTATGAATTAATATTATTAGCATAGTATCACATATTTATTTTGGTGTAATCATTTATTTTGTAAATCTTTGGAAGAGACAATGTTCCACATCTAAATAAAATAAGTATTATTTTAGCTAATTCCTGCATTATAAAGTCCATCTTCCTTATTCTCAATGAATGCTTCCATATAGGATGAGTTATGCCATTGAAGAGAAACAATTACAAATCATCAATTAGGTTGTGGTAGCAGAACATTGCAAGAGTCTGGTGGCAAGAATGTTTAATGGCAGTAATGCTATGGACTAGAAAGTTTGAATGTACAACCTAAATAGAATATATGGTAGATAGTAATTTGGGGAATATCTTGTTCTGTTGTCTTGCTTCCTCTACTTTTCCATTCTACTAATAGTCCAACCTTTTTTTTTTTCTTTTCAATCACATTATGACCTTTTTGACATTTCATTTTAGGTCACTTTCTCTCTTACTAGGTTTTGTGACTTCACACATGAAAGAGCTCCATTGAGGATGATTTTCTCTGACATATTTTATTAACACCGTAAGTTCAAAAAAAGACATAGATATTCTTATTTTAGCATACATAGATGCATTTTCACAGTTATTAATTAACGTGAATTAATTCTAGCATCTTTTTATGTACAGATGGTGTGGGGTTTAAAAAGTCAACTAAAACTTTTTTTTCATTTTTTATTGTTTGACTTACCTCTATGTTTTTTAAGACTGATTTTAATTATAATGTTACAGTATATAACAAACTTTCTGGAATTGTGCATATTATATTATATGTAACAGAGTCTATAATTTGAATTTAAATTATACTTACAAATATAAATTGCATGATTTCAAACCTGATTACTTTTAAAGGGCCAGACCTATAGCGCATATCGTCAGTAATAGAGATTAGCCCTTTCTTAACAATTTGAAGTCTAAAATGTTAACAATTGTGAAAAAATGTGAAATGTACTAGGATAAGTAAGACTATAATTGAGTATTTTTCCTTGGAGTCTGCATACTGAAGGATTATGCAGTGTCTTAAGTCTCACTATTAATAAAAGTGTTTACTAAGAGTTTTATTCTTAAACTTACAAAAATATAGTATAGAATTTCTTGGTTGTTTTTAGAATTTCTAGTTTCCTGTTCAGGAGTTTAATTCACTGATACATAGCTTACAAATGCAATGCTTAAGTATATAAAAATTAAAAAAATATCTTCATTACTAAGATTAAAAAGTAATTATTTTTATATAATTACATTATTTAAGCACTATGGTTACAAAATTGTTCATCTGTTAAATAATGTACACCAGCCTACACCAGTGCACATTTCCTGCCACCAATGTCCCCAGTTTCCCTCTCACCCTAAAGAAAATCACACCAAGTGGTAAGAGAAATAGTATGCCAATTTGGATACTTGCCTTGCAAATTGCTAAAAGGAAGAGTTTTATCTTTAGAAATTCATGGTCCCCACATTCCTACAAGGATTATCACTGTGTGCCTAGTAAATAAAAAGTGAGCATGCCAAATTGCGGTGTGTCAAAAGCCATACTATAAAACTGCATATATGCTGTTTTTGTAAATCAGTTTATTTTTCTTTTGTATTTTTTGTACATCTTGATAAGAGATAGATTTTAAACACGTGCATTTCACCTATAAATATCATATTAATTTGCTCCTTAGAAAGTAATTAGGTGCTTTAAGAGGACATTACATAAATGTATTATATTAAATGAATTTATTTTTTACTTTTCTTTTTTACACTCATTGATGCTTACAACATATACATGAAAAATATCCACTCAAAGTTTAGTAGAAAAAAAGCAATCTTTATATATTTCTCGAGTCACTGGACATTCTAATTTTTGTCATAGATATTTATGCTCATGTAACATTGTTCACAGTTTTCATTAAATCCTAGAAAATAATATGACATAAAATATTATATTTATATGTAAATCTAGATAAATTTTATGTTTTTTCAGTGTGATATTAAAACTATAAAATGGTTTAATGTTAGTGCCCAAAGCCTATAAACCCCTAAAAATGTGATAGTATGCATACTTTTCATTTGAAAACTAAAAGTGTGCTTTCATTTGAAAACCAAAAACAGTAAAACTTAATTATTTACCTTTAGTAAGCATTCATTATAAACTGATTATCTGTAACTCAAAAAATGAAAAATAAATGAGAAAGGAAATCTCTTGACAGAATAAAGTCATTGGACTTGAATAGTTTTAATTTTGTAAGATATTTGGGGCATGACTATGACCAGCTTTTATATCAACAAATAAATCTCAGTTTATTATTCCAAATAGTCTCTTCTCGTTGTTTATTAATACCAATAACTATCATAATTTTGTTACAGCTCTAGATCTTTAGATCTTTTTTTCTGGGATTTAGGTATGTTAGAATAATTAAAGCATTTCACCTTAAACCTATACATTATCTATATACAATTATTTATTATTCAGTTATTTAGTTACTTTGAAGATTCTTGCATCTGGCAATTCTCAGGGATTCCTCCTTGCTCTGAGTACAGGACTCACCATTGACAATTGCTAGAACCCTATTGAATGCTGTAGAATTGAACCATGGTAGGCAGTGTACACGGCAAGTGCTCTTGCCAGTGCTCAATGCAAGAGATACTAGAGACTTACGTGCTGTAATCGCTCTTTTCCACATATAAAAGGTGCCTGCTGCCTTGCCTGCGCTAGGACGGACCACGGTTCGATCCCCCGGTTCCCATATGGTCCCCCGTGCCTGCCAGGAGCAACTTCTGAGCGCATAGCCAGGAGTAACCCCTGAGCGTCACTGGGTGTGGCCCAAAAACCAAAAAAAAAAAAAAAAAAAAAAAAAAAAAAAAAAAAAAAAAAAAAAAAAAAAAA
>PVKC010000398.1:0-10197 GCA_004027635.1 Crocidura indochinensis | reverse complement strand
TTGTATTTGTTTCCTGGTCTTGCCCAACAATACTCATGGCCTACTTCTGGCTCACCCTTGGCAGTACTCAGAGGACCATATAACATTCTATGCATTGAACTTGAATCAGCAACATACAAAACAAACATTTGACCACTGTAATATTGTTCCAGATACAATATGTTAAATTTGTAAAAAAATAATGTGCTAGTTCAACATTAAGTACAACAATTCAAAATATAACTACCTTCTTTTATTTAAAGATAAAGCATATAGAATTAAATTTTTGTGAAGAAAATTAAAACATTTTCAATTATATTAAAACTATAAAATAACTAAGGCAGGTGCCCGGGAGATAGCATGGAGGTAAGGCGTTTGCCTTTCATGCAAATGGTCATGGGTTCGAATCCCGGTGCTCCATATGGTCCCCCGTGCCTGCCAGGAGCAATTTCTGAGCATGGAACCAGGAGTAACCCCTGAGCACTGCCGTGTGTGACCCAAAAACAAACAAACAAACAAAAAACTATAAAATAATCATCGTTAATTTGACACAATTCAATAGTACTTGCTGAATTTTAAGCAGTTCAAAAATACCATTCAGAGCATTATGTGTAAGATGATGGAGAAACAATACTGGTGGTTACCATGTAGCCAGGAAAAAAAAATTAGGAGTGAACAAGATCAATGCTGTCAAAAGACTACATAAGTGTATTTTCCAAACTTTAATTCACAATGATTGGTCAGTTTGCAAAGTAACTAATATGAATATAGCTGAAGATATATTATGAATATAAGTGAAGATCTTATACTATGATAAATATGCTCCTGTGTACAGTATGTTGTAACAATTTTAGAATGGAAATAAAATAAAATCTAGTCAAGATCAGTAGTAAAAGGTTTGCTTGTCATTTTTCCTTTTCCCTTTACATGAAAGACAAAAATTGAAAATCATACCACTGTTTTTCAGAGCAGACTTTATTGCATTGAAATTCTGGTATCTAGGGAGCTGGGAGGTGGCGCAGGAGGTAAGGTGCCTGCTGCCTTGCCTGCGCTAGCGTAGGATGGACCACGGTTCAATCCCCCGGTTCCCACATGGTCCCCCGTGCCTGCCAGGAGCAACTTCTGAGCGTATAGCCAGGAGTAACCCCTGAGCGTCACTGGGTGTGGCCCAAAACCCAAAAAAAAGAAAAAAAAGAAAAAAAAAAGAAATTCTGGTATCTGGATTAAAATGTAATGGAAATTATTAATAAATATTGTAATATTAAAAGATTGCTTTGATTTTCTTTCTTCACTTTACTAGATTGTGGATAAGAAGTTATCAGTTTCATAAAGCTTTTTGTTACATAATTATTACCGTACAACTTGGCAAAACTATGATAAATAATAACAAATTATTGGTTATAATCTATATGAATATCTGATTTTATTATCTCTATATTTCCCATTTTGATATTTTATATTTCATATTTCTATGTATTTATTCAAATAATATCTCATCAATGAGATCTCCCCTGGAGGCTGTTTTAATATATAGATAGCCCTTTTTTCAGACTCATTAGTCTCTCTTGTTTACTTTTCTGCTTAGCACATAATATTTTGTAAAATCCCTGTCTTTTGTACTAGATAGTTTGCCTATAGACATTGAGAAAAATTTTTTCTAAATTGAAAATATTTAATTTCTTGAATGCTATTTAATTTTAATACTTACGAGGAAGTATTAGGAACTATAGGAATAATCGATGAAGGAAAAATTAAAATTCAATAACTAAGAAAAATACAGGTGATTAAAGTCTTTTGACACCTACATGTCCCCCAAACTTATCTATAATTATTTGCCTGGCATTAAATTATTAGTAAGAAGACAGAGAATACTAAGGCCCTTAAGACATTTTGCTTTGTATGCGGTCCACCTATACTAAGTTTCCAGTGCTCAATATCATCACCTGAGAATATTTAGAAGTAATCCTATGTATGGATCATAGGAGTTATCCCTACTTGTGGATCAAGGAGTAAGCTCTGAACACCTCTGGGTGTGGCCCGAAATCAAACAAACAAATAAAAAGATATTCAACTCCAAATGTATAAACATTGAGAGATCACTCTGGGGAAAATCTAGTCAAGTGTTTTTGTTTATTATTGGGCATATACCTCTATTTCACCATCTCTTCAACATCTTAAATGATTTTTTAATGTAAAAGATCAAAATGTTTCATGTACTTACTATACATTTATTTCTTGATGTTATGAGTCATAACAGTAACTAGAAAATAGATTTATATGTTAGAATATAGTCTGAAACATTTTAAATTTTAGATAAATAAAAATGAAAGACATGATACCGACACTTCTGAGCTTTCACTTTAGGAGACCTTATGCAGAAAATGGTGTTAGGCATCCAGCTGTGTTTTCTAGAAGACATTTATTTTAATTTATATTCAATCTATTTTTACTTTAATGACAGTGCTACTGGCTATTTTATGAACAGTGGCTTAGATTCAAATCACCAAGTAACTTTCTAATTAAAAAGTTTAAATTGTTCTTAACTATAATAAAGATAATTACATTGTATGAGAAGTTAAAAAAAATAAGTTGTTCTCCATAGTCACTTCCTTGAATTCTTATTTTGAAAAACACTCAATTCAATGGGAATCAATAGTAAATAATATATCCTCATATTGTTTAAAATGTATTATTTTTGGTCTCCAAATATTGTTATTAAATTATTCATTATGCATAATATTAAATCAATTTGGGGAAAGGTATGCAAATATATTATTATATTATCTATATAATATTATTTCATCAAATTTTAAGACATGATTTCATAATGTTTTATAGTATTTGAAAACTTCACCATGATTTATGCTGCTATAAACCCAAATTAGTTTATAATGGAGTGTGCTCAGTCTGGAAATATTATCATTAATTAAATTAATATAAAATTATCTATTATACAGCTAACAACGCAAACTAAAATATCTCTCTGAACGATTATATCCAAGTATCTATTACTTCCTAAAATATATTTTACTACCAAAGAGAGTGACATTATTTTTCCTAATATTAAAAGGTATACTATTTGAACAGTATAAGAGTAACACTCATGTTAGATAATTATGATTAACATCTTTCCATTTTCTTTGACAGTGGTACTTGATCTTTTCCACATTTTAAGTGAAATGAAGCAGACTGGGTGGATTCTAAATCAGGAACTGATGCTAATTAAATTTGATCAGGAATTCCATGGGGCCGGTATGGTGGCACTAGAGGTAAGGCGTCTGCCTTGCCAGCGCTAGCCTTGGACGGACCACGGTTCCATCCCTTGGAGTCCCATATGGTCTCCCAAGCCAGGAGCAACTTCTAAGCATCACCAGGCATATATATATATATATGCACACATATATAATGAGGCATGTTTATTTTATATAGATATATATATAGAGAGAGAAGACCTATAGAGGTTGCCTTATTATATAGAATTAAATAGAGCTGTTGATGAGCTATATTAACTTTATATAGTTATAGTTATTCTAGCATGAGTTTATAGCAGTAGGAAAAACAAAAGCAATGTTAACCTGAAATTGGCAGCAAAATATAAACAAAAACCATTTAAAAGAGAATTAAATAGGTTTTACTCTGACATTAAAAAAACAACTGGGAGTAAAATGATGGTATGGGGGTAGGGTTCTTGTAATGCACAGAAGCTAGTTGGGTTAGGTTAATGGCTTTGCATGTGGTCTTCCATGTCCAGTCACAGTGATTTTTGAGACCTATCAAGAGCTTTTCCGAGCACAAAAACAAGTGTAAGAGCTGAGCAGTTCCAAAGTTACCCCAAACCAAAATCATCTGATCATAGTTGTGCGGTTAGCACATTTTTATTAAACATTTATACATATGTCTTAGTATTAAAGTAATCCTATAATTTATATATTTCTGACATATTTACAATCAAAAGGCCATGATTTCACTAATTTCTCATCATTTTACTAGTATTAAAATGAATTTTATTCTATAGGTATTTTAATTTAATTATTATTATAATCAGTATAATTAACCTGATGTACTTATTTTATTTAAAGGTTACATTTTCTACTAAGTGTTAAGATTTTTTATATTTATATGTTAACATTGCATATTATATCTGTGTACTAAGCCCTTATATCTATATTAGTAATTTAATATATAATCAGTCATATTATGTCACCAATCATTTCTCTTACATATTATTTCTTACACATTATCTCATACAATTGAATAAGGAACATAAAATGTACTGGGAAAAATCTGTGCTAATGAGAGTGTGGTGAGAAAGGAAATCTTACATACTGCTGGTTGGACATGGTGGGACTTGATCCAAACCTTATGGAAAATGGATTGGAGGGTTCTCAGTAAACTTGATAGAGCTGCCATCAGACTTACACTCCTCCTTTTTGATATTTATTTACAGAACAGAAAAAATTTCATTCAAAAAGATTTATGCAAGTCATTATTCATTAAATCACTCAATATAATAACTAAGGCTTGGAATTAATCTAGATGTCCATCAACAAAAGAGTGGATCATGAAGATGTGTTACATACATACAATGAAAGAGTACATATCTGGAAGGAATGGTAAAATCATGCAGTTTGCTAAAACATGGATGGAACTAAAAGATGTTATGTTAAATGAAGTAAATTATAAGATAAAGGATATAAATGATATTACTTTTATGTGGTATTTAAAACAGTTGCATGAAAATGCAGAGATTAATTGTAAGTTATTTCAAACACGTATGGCCCCAGGGTACATCAAGGAGAAGGAAAGAGAGTGGAAAAAGAAAAACTCAAATATAAAAGAATGGGGGCAGTGGTCCCTGGTCTAGGTGAATTGGTATCTTTAAAAAGGATAGATCTAAATACACAAGCCAAAGACAATAAAAAAAAAGACAAAGAAAAATGGTATCAGGAGACCCACTCTTTAACAATCATACTTAAAATGGGCCTGTTTTTCTTGTAGGCTGGGAGGCAGGGGAGAGAGTATGGGATGCATGTGGGGAACATTGTTAAAGGGAGATTGACACTGGTGATGAGGATGGCCCTGGTTCATTGTATATCTGAAACCAAACTATGAAGGACTTAGTGAATCAAAATGGTTTCTATAAAATAATCTTAATAATAAATTTTGGAGAAAACTTTGGTTTGACTAAAACTAAAAATAAACGTATAGAAAATATTTTTGAATAATTCATAAATGTTACGTAAGGGTAGAGAAAGAGATAGAGTAATATTGAAAGCCAGACATTTTAATAAGTATTTCAGCTAAACTAAATACATTTGAATAACAAGTGAATTTTCACAAATTTCTTATTTTAAACCAGATATTGCCCATTGCTCACAGAAATTCTGGCACTCCTGCTTCGTGGTTATCCGTGAAAATGTTACCATGGATCCTGGGAAATTTTTCTGTGATTAAGTGTGTATAAATAGCATGCAAAGAGATCTAAATTCCATTACCAAAATCATGTGTCTCAAAATTATTGTGTTCTTTTAACCACAAAACACTGCTCTCGTATAATCACCCTGCTCGTAAATAACCCATATGTACACTAACTCTTGGTCAATGTCATTTATTTCTAAATAAAGTTAGTTCCACAATGAATTTTGCAAGCAAAAATCTACATATTGAAATCCAACTTAAAACATATACCTCAATGTCAGAATTCTTTTTGTCCCTTTTTGTGTATGGAATAGTTGATATGTTTTTGTATATGATCTATATATAACATAAATTTTTATATTGGCTAAGGATGTATCTTAGTGGTAGAAATCATATTCTACATAAGCACTGACTTCAATTAACACTGCCTGTAAAAATTAAGACATTTAATAATAGGCATAACATTGAGCCTCTGAATTTTGCTTCTATAATAATTATTTTCATTTGTTTAGGAGACACATAATTGTATTCCTTGTCAGATACAACTGGGAAAAGTACTGGATTAACTAAATTGTTTAGGTTCTCCAGATATATACAAAATACTAAGTTCTATTCATTTCCTGGATATTGCTCTGTTATGGAAATAAGTCTACCCAAAGTTATAAAAACCACCATGATTCTGAAATGCATCAAGAGTTACTTGAACATATGTAAATTAAATGTTCAATACATTGCTTTTATCATTGTTTTGATATTTAAGAAGCAAAGTTTTATGTAACCTTATTAAAGTGATTAATAATTCAATTTTAAAAATAAAATGACAAACCATAAATTGTAATGGATTTTTCAGTGTTTTAGGAGATTGTTTACCACTCAAAATAAAATTAATGCCAAGTTATTTTTCTTTGACCATTGTCACTATGATAACTATTTTATTAGTGATGTATATTTATGTATGCCATAATAGTGTATTAAAAGTAACATGAAAATGTAAAATCATATATGGGTTAGACCATATACAGACTCTTAGCAGCATCCATATTTTAAAAAGTTAGTATTTGCACATTTGAAGCCATGTGTCACATTTCTGCTCCACTGACTAGCATTGCTGTAAATCTCTTGGATCTCATCATCTTGTGCTATGTCAAATCACATTGGCTTTTCTATGTGACAAAATACACAGTGATGGAAGGTGGCAAAAGAAATGTAATGCAATATGACACATCAGAAATTTAAAGGGTAAAGAGATTAGCTATTTGGTGTCAAATTAGATAGGGAATGTCAAATCCAAAATGAATCTGGCAGTTGCTAATGGAGTGAAAGGTACAATATTCACACTATGTATGAAACAATAGATTCTGAACTTCATCAGCATATTTTCAGATAATTCCTACATGCAGGTTGGAACATCAGAAAGTATATTGTAAGAATATGGTCTCAAGGTTTTGTCATATGGCACTGTTTATGAAAATTATTTGGTCCATATGGCTCTACTATAATGAGAGATACTTTTGTTGATTTTTTGCCAATGATGTATTTTTGCTATTTTAAAATATCATTAAAATTATACAAAAGTATCATGTGTTATATTTTAAATTACTACACGAAAAATGATTTCAAATTCTTTAAAATGGAACAAAAAGCAATGTTAAAATAATGCAAATTTCTTAACATTCAGCTAACAATTTTTGGTATGCTGATTAAGCTATTAAAATCTTTGATACTACAGCTCATACTCAGAAGAATTAATTTATTTCTTATCCTTTCAAGGAATGAGTGAAATAGGAAGTATTGTTTTTCTTTGCAGCACTTTCTTATAGCTGTCTTCAGCAGTCTAACGAACTTGTCTTATCCAAGCCACTATCCTACATGCTACCTACATTTTAAACATTCCTGTATAATCTAGAGCTTTTTTGGAAGAAAAAGAGTTAGCAATTTCCAAATAACTTATAATTTTTCCCCAGAATTCAGGCTCTGTCTAGTGGTCTTTCAAGGCTACTATCTTCTCAGAGCTGCCTCAAGTCACTGACTGAAGTGCTTTGGGAACCAAGCTGATAGATGATGTGAAGCATGAGCTCTGTCCCTTGATCAGTCTCTCTGGATTAACACAACTTTTTATTTTATCTTTCACTTACTTTTCAACTCATCCTTTCTGGATTAGTAGATCTAAACTTAAGATCTCTAAATGAGTTTGGCTATTTATGTTTTCCCATGTCAATTAAATTCTAAAGGATGAGAAAATGATAAAAAGAGAAATAACAATTAACTGATTTTTCTGTCATTCTGGGTGGAAAAATATTCCTATGGCTATTAGACTGATCTTATCAAAGATTAATGAACAATCTTCAGAGAATTCATTTTAAATACACTATTTCAATTTTATTCCACTCATCCTTTTAAAATTAAAATACATTCATTAGGGACTGGGCGGTGGCGCTGGAGGTAAGGCGCCTGCCTTTGCCTGCGCTAGCCTAGGACGGACCGCGGTTCGATCCCCCAGTTTCCCATATGATCCCCCAAGCCAGGAGCAACTTCTGAGCGCATAGCCAGGATTAACCCCTGAGCGTCACCAGGTGTGGCTCAAAAACCAAATAAATAAATAAATAAATAAATAAATAAATAAATAAAATACATTCATTAATAAAGGAGTTGCTATGTTCAGTAAAAACATCCAAACCATTTTATTTGTATATTTTATAAAGCAATTAACACATTAAACTTACTAAAATAATATTAACTATCATTTAAGTTGCTAAATTTTACAATTTCCAAAATGGAAAACAAAGCCTTCTAAGCCAATATTTCTTTAACACTGTCAAATAGCTCTGTAAATTTTAGAAATTATAATTTAAACAATATATAGAATGATTGGGGCATTGCCAATTTACTTGAAATGCCAAAAACTGTATGCATATGTGTATAAAAATAAATAAACTTCCATATGGTTTCAATCTATATGATTTATCAATTTTCCTGCTGGTACATGTTCTTTATTTTTTTTTCTTTCAAGGCAAAAAGAATTACAACACTATTAAGGATAGGTTTCTATGCATTCTACATATTCTAATCACCATACCCACAAGCAGAGTGTCCCTTGCTCTTTTATTATTCTAAAATATGTTTAACTCTGCAGATTACTAAGTATTTTAGAATTGTATAAATTATTTTACTGTTACTCTTTCTTGATATACAAATGCTAGCTAGCATAGGTAATAAAAAATCTGATTATCAGAAAATCTTGAAAATATAAGCACATAGGTGCTATGAAACTTACATAAGATATTTTGACTGTAGTTTACTGGGCTAATTCATTTGAAGGTTCAGACAACAAAGATGCATTGATATAAACTTTCTTATCAGGAGCTATCTCCTTCTTAAATCTATGACTTTTGCTATTCTATAAATACCTATGGCACATATTTACCCTCTTTGGTTGCAAATCATAACTGAGAAAGATTTGTCATTTGATCTTATAAAATTATAAGAGGAAAATATACTCAGATTGGAAGTGTTTTTGAAGATATAACTAATACGTACAAAGTATATTGCTTACTTTAAGGTTCTATTGGTGAAAGTAAGTAAAATGTTCAATAAAAATATAAATTACTAGCATAAAATATTAAGTTGAACACTTTTGTATAATCATAGTCAGAATGATTCAAAACAGATTTGAGAAACAATTGCTTTTATCTATGTCAGTCAAATATATCTAACAATAATTATTTTTAGCTCACCTTATGATGTTAACAATTTACCAAAGCTTAGATATGACTTTTGGAAATTATATATCAAAGACTGTAAAAAACAGCTTCATTCTTACTTATTTCAGCTATACCAAAGGCTACTCATTATCAAAATTTTAAAAAATATCAAAATCATTTAAATCGAATTGTCTAAACCTGGCAGGTATATTTTATAAACAATAAAGAAACATATATTACTACATCAACTGAGGCATGTTTAATGCAAATTTGTCCAGAGTAATTTGTCAATGCAATATTTAAATGTGTACTAATTTTGCCTAAATATTTTTTAAAAATTCCTCTGCAGTAAGCAAATACAAGTTATTTAACTTTAATATCTATTCTTAAAATTTACAGTAAAATTGAAAAGGGTGATCGACTACATCAGTGGTCGGCAACCTTTTTTTTCAACTGAGCCAAATCTCGCCAAAACCATGATTGAAATTTATTTTGAGAGCCACAATTTTTTTAGTTTTTTTTTTTTTTTTGGGGGTGGTGGTGGTGGTGGTGGTGGTTTGGCAGCGCTCAGGGATTACTCCTGATTCCATGCTCAGAAATCACTCCTGGCAGGCTCAGGGGACCATATGGGATGCCGGGATTCAAACCACCAACCTTCTGCATGAGAGACAAAATGCCTTACCTTCATGCAATCTCTCTGGCCCAGAGAGCCACATTTTTAAAACCAAAACTACATAGGATAGTACACTGTTTTTAGTTTCAATAATTTTTTATTGAGAATATTCTGCATGAAAGTATCCACGTAGTTCGGGAGGATACAAATAACATAACTAATAAAACAAAAACTTTAGTACGGTATTATTTATCGATAACGTTAAGTTCCATAAAATTTGCCTTACAAAGTAAAGAAAATTACACCCTGACAATGACTGACAAAGTCACAAACACTAATGTGAACATTGGCCTTGCATTTCCTTGGATAGTTTGAGTAGGTCAGGTTTGTATGTTGTTGTTTTTAATTTTAGGCGCGATTCTAGGTTCTCATCGATGATATGATTTCTCAATTTACTCTTTTTGGTTTTTGGACCAAAAAAAAAAA